>WKFP01014894.1:318999-331192 GCA_011057875.1 Pterocles orientalis | reverse complement strand
AACTTCATGCACATGCTGCTTACTTCAGAGCAAAACTTGGTTTACAAACTCAAGTAGTTTAAGGATTAAAAAGTTTAGTCTATCTCTGCAAATGAACTTTATCAAAGTGCAGGTAAAATCAAGCCTTCAGGTAAACAGGAGCATTTGCCAAGTGGAAATCCCAGCTCTTTGTATATTTAGTAATGAGTGAAGATAAGATTTCTTTTTTTGACAGCATGATGGATACAATCATAAAAGGAATCATGCTGCTGTAACAGAGTATACTTGAAGAGTGAATTTGATGGCTACGGCTTTATTCCCAAATGTCTTACCTTTCTTTCATTTAAAGCACATGAAAGCTAGTTTTTCTGGCATGTGAAAATGTTAAAGTTTTGTTGGGTTTTTTTCTTTACTTCCCCCACCCCAATATGGACGTGTTACGTTTAGTTGTCAAACTCAGATCTACTTCCCAGTTCAATAATCACTGACTCATTTAAGCATATTTATTTAAATTTTTTGTAGATGGAAAGGTACAGTAAGCAAAGGAACACAAGCTCTTGGGAGAACACAAGCTCATAAATGTGATTCTGCTACTGTGGGTTAAAGGAGGGGGCAGCACCAAGAATGTGGTGAAACCAGCTGGTTTGAGCCCTGGTATTTCAGTATGAAAGCCACATTCAAATCTGCTATAGATTAAAAATGAAATTAGTTTATTGGTCTCAGCCTGTTACTTTTTGGATGCTTATCCACGTCACAAACCAAATAAAATCTGATGTGACTGACAGTCTCTTCTCAGAGGAAAGTCTCATACCTGTTAGCCACTCGTGACAGAAATCTAATGACCCAGCTCTGATGGAAAGCTCATGGGAAGACAAATTCTACTGTACTCCACTCAAGAGGCATAGCACCAAGATAACTATCTTTAATTAGTCTTAGCATTCACCTGCAACTTGAAAGTACTTGAAGTACTCACACAGAGGACACAGCTAAGCATAGGTTCCAAAAGTGTGGTGGGCATTCATCATAAAGGATGCTTTAGTAACTTGTGTGAGATTCTCTTTTCCCTCAAAAATCTGATGAAGAAGGCCCAGGACACAAAATTTCATAACACTAAGCAAATTGCTCAAGTAGCAGAGTCATCTTCCAGCACACCTCCTTGGATCCTGGATGCATGAAGAGATCCCAGCAGAAAGAATACAAAAGCATGAAAACACGTTATCCACAACGCAGTCTCAAGTCATAGTCTCTTGTTCCATGATTGGCCTCAAAATGAGGTTGTGAAGACAAAATTAAAATTTAGCTGATGTCAGCAGGGTGAGACAATCAAACTTACCTACCTGGGAAAAGATCCCACAGGTCACTGTCACCTGTGCATGTGCATCTGTCCATGGAGGGAAGGGGCCTCATCTGAGCCAAGCCCCATCCTTCCACAGCACTTAGATCATGCAAGACATTTGCAAGATTGAACATCTCTGTGTTTAATCTCTAACCAAAAGTAGATACAGAACCCGACTCCAAAATAAGACCTAAACCCTCATACCAAATACAGTCCCAACTGAGGTTCTTCAGAGGCTGCTAGTTGATGGTTTACAAATGAAGAAAAGGTTCTTACATAGCAGGGGAAAATGCTCCTTTTCACTCTCCAAATGAGAGGGGGAAGGTAAAATTTACCATTCTGAAAGGAAAAAACAGATATGCTATTTTTGATCCTATTACTTTTTTAAATGTCTTGAAGTTCAAATCCTCTGCATTTCTCAGGGAAGGAGAAAGTGCAGAATTCTCAGAAAAAAAAAAAGTTGAAAATGTAGATTTCCATTCATGAATACATGGCAAATCATCCACAAAGGTACTCATTGCAAAGGTTGTTATCTGCAGACTTATGTTGTTCCAGGAACAATGGTGATGGACGGCAACCCAGTGATAATCACAGCTGGGAACACTGGTAGCAGGACCCCAAGCACCAGCAAGAAATTGGCCTCTAGTTGGCACCAAATAGATGGAAATTGTCTTGTCTACAATGCAATGGATTGGGAGATTTCAGTCATTCCAATAACAAATCGAGAGAGGAAGGACTGGAGATTAGCTTATTAATTTAATTTATAAAATAATTCCTCTGATAATAATTTTAAACATTTCTTTTAAAAAAATTATCAGACAAAAATTGTTGGGTTTCTATGTCAAGAAAATGAATTGTAGATTTTGATCAAAAATATCTATTACTTTGCTGCTTAGAAACAGGTCTTTTGAGCTGAGGTCTGCATTTTAGAAAAATTATATATTTGTTCTGGGAAGTCTTTATCAAATACAAAAATAAATTAAGGTCATTGGAGAGGAAATATTTATGATCTCTCATAAAGTGTGTTAGGTTCCAATAACTCTCATGGGGACATTCTGTGGGCTGTACACGTATAGAAAATCGGGTCTGACAGAGTCCTAATCAAACAGGTTTGTACCAAGAGTTGTCCATAAATTCAGTAGATATCCTTCCAACAAAGTGCTCTCCTCACAGTGTGGTCAATGACATGATGAAAACACTGTTTTTCCTTTCCAATCTGGAGAGAAACAGGTCCCCTGGTAGTTTTGTTTTTCTCTTCCCTGATCTCAAACCCTAACACTTCTTTGTTTTGTAGGTATTCTACAGAAAATCAAGAGTAGAAATAACTAAACATGTCTTAAATACTTAACTTAGAAACTATGCATTGTTTTAAGAGGGTCTCTCCAAAGTCATTGTGTTATTTTATTGAAATATACAGTAAAGATGCTTTGTCAAGAAGAGCTCTGCCTTCCTAGAGCCTGTCAATGTGTTGCACTAACATAATCAGAGGCAGATCTTTGAAATGATATAGCATGTGAATATGCCAGGTTAGGTTATTACTCTTATAATTATTGACAGTATATGAACTAAACATGACTTCTGTGGAGTCATTCCAGTGAATTCTGCCAATGCAGATCAGGAATCATGTTCACAATACTTTCTTCTGAAAAATACGAGTGTATAATCCTCAACAGGATGTTACGTATTTTCTTTAGACGAAAAAAAAAGAGTGCATAAAAGGTCAAAGTGTTTGAGGAGGATACAAAACACTTCAGCCCTTCTCTAAGAAGAGTGCATGGTCAGCAGTTACCTATAAAGTACCTGCTGCTGGGGAATCTGCAAAAGGCCTAAAAGGGGATGTTGCCATTCTCTCTCAATGAAGCACAACAAAGGATGCATAGTATTGTAGCCAGTGCCTCTAATATGCACTTGCTCCAAAATCTGCATATTTAGTAGTAAATAGGTAATCCCTACCTGACACAAGAAACAAAAGCAGACAAACTTCTTGGCATCGTTTCTGATTCAATCTGATAATTATGCTAACCAGAATCTAGGGGTTTTTTAAGTAGTAAATTTGAAGGTTCTAGTATTTTTTAACTTCAGAAAAAAGCACAAGAGCAAACCTCCATACTTAAATTCAGGGTGTGAGAATCATTTAACATATTAAAAGGACTATGGTTAGAACTAGCAACACAGGGCTTCCAGCATCCCAGCCAGCTGGACATGGCTTTGCAGATCTCAGACTGCATGGATCCCAACAGAAGTACATAGGTATAAACAAAAGCAGAATTTAATTACAAGTGCACATTTTATTGCACAATACTCACTCAAATGCTTGTGTGAAATAGAAACTTGACGCTTAGTTTGCTCATTTGTTCAAGGCTCTTTGTTAAACAGCACGAGTGCAGTGTAATACGCTGACATCTTCTTATAGGTCTGACATTTACTAAGGTAATAAATTAAAGTAATTATGTTAATGTATAATAAATGTGTTCAACGGGAAATAAAAAGTGTACAGTGCAAGAGCAAAAAAAAAGAAATGTTGTTTTCCTAAGTGGCTGTCATGTACAAGAGTGAGGTCTCAGCAGAGATTTTTTGGAGGCTGGTAATACCTTTTAAGCATAGCTTGAAATAGTCCTTGTTTCTAGTGAAAATATAATTTAACATAACGAACTTCAAGACATCAGATTAGAAAATGGCAATACAAATTGAAGATATTAGTTCTTCATGTGATGCTTGTGACTTGAAGAAAGAAAGGTGTGCTGTTATTTTGCTTCTTTCCTTTGTAGAAAACTTGCCAGCCGCAGTCTGATTCTTGGTTCCCTGAACAACTTGGACAGCATTTTCATACCTAAGTGACATTTTCGAAAGCCACTGAGATGCTTATAGTCTGTAGATTCAAAGAAGTACTCAGGTGGCAGAGCTGAATTGGTTACTGCACTGTACTTCACCTACCAAAACTGGCCACACGTTCTCCTAGCTCGCTGCACCTATCAAGCAACACAAACTTGCTCAGACTCTCCCATAAACCTCTTCTCATACATCCACCATGAGGGAGGATGCCTCCTTGAACTGTCACCATGAAGTGACTTGTGAAGCTGTTGCAGTTCAACCTTATGCTGGAGCCTGCAGATGCAGAAGTCACTGCTTAAGATCACAGAATCGTGGAATGGTTTGGGCTGTCAGGGACTTCAGAGATCATCTAGTTACAACCCCCCTGCCATGGGCAGGGACACCTCCCACTAGCCCAGGTTGCTCAAAGTCTCACCCAGCCTGGCCTTGAACACCTCCAGGGATGGGGCATCCACAGCTTCTCTGGGCAACCTGTTCCAGTGCCTCACCACCCTCACAGGAGAAAATTTCTTCCTAATATCAAGTCTAAATCTGCCCTTTTCCAATTTAAATCCATTGCCCCTTGTCCTGTCACTGAATGCCCTTGTGAAAAGCCCCTCCCCATCCCTCCTGTAACCCCCTCCAGGTACTGGAAGGCTGCTATAAGGTCCCCCCAGAATCTTCTCTTCTCCAGGCTGAACAACCCCAGCTGTCTTAGCCTGTCCTAACAGGGGAGGTGTTCCAGCCCTCTGATTATCTTCACAGCCCTCCTCTGGACCTGCTCCAACAGCCTGACATCATTCTTGTGCTGGGGGGCTCAGAGCTGGATGCAGTACTCCAGGTGGGGTCCCACAAGAGCAGAGTAGAGGGGCAGAATCACCTCCCTCAACCTGCTGATCACGCTCCTCTTGATGCAGCCCAGGATCCTGTTGGCCTTCTGGGCTGTGACCACACACTGCCAGCCCATGTTCAGTTTTTCATCTACTGACACCTCCAAGTCTGTGGCCCTCTGTGCTACCAAATCACCAGTGGTCTTTAAAACCTTCCCCCACTGACTCCACCCACGCCCAGTGACTACTGCTGGCTGACTCTCAAAAAGGGTGTTTACACCACAAGGTGTCTAAAAGGAGTTTCCTCCTGGCTCCAGACAATTAATGGAACTTTCTGTCAAAAATTAATAAAGCTCGCACGTCATTTAAAACTGTCTACTCAGCACAGATACTCCAATTATGCAAGTGTCCAGTCCTTTTTGAAATATTCTGAATATAATTGCCTCAGCAATATCTAGAGATGAGGTTGGTCAGAAAGCTTTAAAATGTGTGGATGAGACCTTCAGCCAAGATGAGTGAGGCATTTCTCACACTACATCCTGTTAACAGCATCTGAGGACTTCTATGAACTTTCATTTTGCTGGAAATCTTAATATACCTCCTTCTGTAAATTGTCCCACTTACTTCAATGGGTCTTCATGCAGATAAGGTGAAGTACAAACACCACAAACAAAAGGGTAGGTTCTTTGAAGAAGAGTCCTTCTTGGATTTGTTTGGGTAGAGCCTGGTAAAATGATGCTTGATTCTCTCTCGGCTCCCAAAGCTTTGCCACAATAAACAGAAATGAATAAAAATAGCAATATCAATCTGCACTGATGTCTGCAGCCTACTTGACTTGCTCCGGATTCCACTAGATACTAATAGCAAAAAAATACTGATTAAGGCTGAGTAATTCTGCCCCAAATTGAATTCATTTTAACAGCATAGAGGAAGGGGAAATATTATCCTCCTCTTTGCTCAGCATATTTAGATATAATGACATAATATGAACGCATTCCAAAAATTGCCTGTCTTCAGGTAGTGCATTTTGGAGTCATTTCAAAATTCCCTTAGGTTACATCAACGAAACATTTTCCCCTGTCTCAAAACTCACTAAGCTCTCAGTGCCCAATTGTCTGTGTCACTTACCTTGTTTACATGGTGGGTTATTTTCTAGCCTTATTTTGTCAAGCTGCCCTTATGCTACTTTGTGACTATTTTGATTTTCAAGCCTCCATGCATAAATTATGATTTATTTTCCTTTCCGAAAGGAAGGCTGAGTGAAGTAATAGAGTGTGGGGGTTTTTGGTTTGTTTTTTTATTATGAATATTTCAAGAGTGTTTTTTTTTTCTTACGAAGAAAACTCTGCACTTCCAGCAAATTCAATTTTTTCTGCTGTATAGAAAAATATACACAGTGAAGAGCTAAAATAAAAAGAAAAACATCCTTTGTTCGAGCCATAAGAGATGCTAAGTTCTCATAGCCCCAGCATTGGAGTGAGAGATACATCACACTCCTCAAAAGCGGCCTTCCTTAGTATTAGCATTATCTTACATATAGTTGGGTACACTGTGCACTGTTGTCAATGTGTTGTTATTCCATGCCCAGAAAGAAGCCATGCACAGAAAACATGGTTATAGGAATAAAATAAGCATCAACATTTACACTGTCTGATTTTGAACATTGAAGTAGCAAAGCACGTTACTCTTCAAAACTTACTTAGCTGTTTTAACAAATGAAAGAGCCAAAAGATGAGGGCATAATTGAACTATTGCCCAAAGGCAATTACTGATTGAAATTGATTAATTCTACAAACAAGTTTGACCAATAGATTAGTTGTCATGTTACGGCAGATTTGGGCAATACTGCCGCAGTTTTGAAGGAGACATAACAGTCTAGCATGAATAGTTAATACAGCTTGTTACCCTGTAGGGTTGCTTGTTGAGTTACCCAAAGAAATCTCACCGGGAAAGTGAGCGGGGCATGCTACTTTGATGCTATAAAACCATTGTGTTACCTCTCTGCTTTTATGTACGAATCTGAGGAATTGTTAACAGCACCAAGAGCAGTTTGCTCTGAGCAACACAAATGTAACAGACTTAAACATCAAAGTGATGCAAAATCCGCTGAAAACAACAGAAAGGCTTTGGCTGAATCCAGAGGACTTTGAATCAAGGCCTACCAGGGTCAAGTCTGCCATCCTGATGGGTTTTCTAAGGGGATCCTGTGGGAAATTGGGAAAAGGATTCCAGTTTCTTGAATCTAGGGATTACTGAGGTTTCAAGCTACTGCTTTTGCAAAATCATTGGTTCAGCTCCAGCTTCTTACCCCTTCCAGCCCATGACACAATGACACAGGAGCACAGAGCTTTGTGGTTGCACAAAGGACCCTTTGCACCCAAGAACTCTCCCTCCCTCTGTCCCCCCAGGAAAGCTCCAGAAAGCAATTGGAGGTAAAAATGATCGCTGCTGCTGCTGCATGACCAGAAAGAAGCTGCACTGAAAAGTTCCTTCCATCACCACCCAACAGAGGATGGTTGGGTTTAGACACAAATCCTTCTGCAGGTACTCAGATTTCTATGTTTTGAGATTAAGCTGCTGAATTGTGCATTTTGTTACATTACTTCTGAAAACAACCCAGAGACTGAAGATGATGCTGAGTGTGGCAGTCTGCTTCTAGTTCTGGCTTCACACTCATTTCATATCTGTTACTGGTCACTTGGTTTGAACAGGTTTCTACACAAAATTCAAAGCTTTGGTTTTGGCTTAGAAAGCCCCGCACGGCTTGAGATGAGCATTGAGAAGATTTCCTGAACCATAACACGATCCAGCTGTAGATGTGACGGATGAAAGGCATCCTTCTGATTTTTTTGATGTTAATATAAATAACTTCATTAGTTGACTGTGCAGAGGGTTGGACCCTTCTCCGTTCATGAGGAAGTATTAGCTGATGGAACATCCCACATGGAATTTCCTGAGCTCTCATATCTGCTTCTCTTGGAAAGCACAGGTTTTTGTTAAGCTTTCAGGAACATCTCAGAGCCCTGTTTTCCACTATCAAGGTGTTTTAGAGGGAAAGGACATAAATGAGCAGTGTGATAGATACAAGGAGCTCTTATTTTGGTTGGGCAACAGATGAGGCATATGGGTAATTTATTGCACTATAATTGTGTTATATGATATCGATGCTGCAGTATTAATGACTGCAAAGTGCCCAGATTGATTCAGATGGCCATTTACTGTCATTATTACAAATCTAAATAAATAAATAAGAGCAATTGAATTGATGTATCTAAGAAGTGTTTCAAAGTCACCCGGTGACATATATGTAGGCACTTGTGAACAGAGAGCGACTCAGACAATATCGGGGACATTTTTTATTGGGGTCAGAGAGAAATAGAACAATTAAGTCATTTTCAGCTATGTACAATATATTAGGAACCGTTTTAACAAGCGCATTGCTAAACTGACTGGCATGAACAAAGCATTTTAAAAAGCTGGGGTGTAAATATACCAGGAACAAAGAAAGAAAACATGTAAACTGCGCTCAAAAATAGTCTGCAAACGTAAGGAAACAAGAAAAACTAAGACAATCATGCACATACCTCTCCTGCTACCATGGCCCAGTGAATACAGTGGTTACCATGGCTGGATCTGGCTATGAGGTGGACTTTAGAGGGCAAGCTTTGTTTCTGATCTCTGCTCAAACAGAGCTCCTTGATCCAGTCTGTTGGTTTGTGTACTTTGGGCAAGCCAACCTCACACTGCTAAGTTTGAATTTATCTCATGCCTTCATGTTTCTCTTAGCATCCCCTGTCTGGCTGTCTGTATCACAGAGAACAGGAGATGTATTATCACTCAATATTCCAAAATATGACTCTGCACTTTTCTGCTAAAATGCAAGAACAGTGCAGTCAGACAGCTAGCATTACTTGCATCTTGCAATGCTATTTGTGTATCCAACTTTTTTTTTTCTGAACAGAAAATAGCACCTTAAATGTAGATCTTGCTAAGAGGTAATTCTTCCATTAACCATTTGTGGACAGTATTGATATATATACCAAACACAGACCCTTTTTTTTTAATGTTAAACTTACACACTTGTTATTAGCTTCAATTATCCTTCGCAGCGAAAGCAATGAGAACAAGCATGTTAAAATAAATAACCTTTTCATACTCAGAGATATATTTGAAAATAGGTGGGACCCCAAGATAGTCAAGTAAGAACCTGCTAGTATTGATCTGCATGGGAAAAAAAGTCTACTTTGGCTCTTCATACACCCACAACATCTAATGATCATTGACTCAGTTGCCTAGATAAATTCCTTAGATAAAAAGCCAAAACCCAAATTAACATACTAACCATTAATACTCCAGTTAGCAATTTTTATAACAACAAGAAATAAAAGATAGGAGTTCTTTTGAAGGTTTATTCTTAGCGATGTTTATATGATGCAAACATTTGATCTAAGTCACTTGCCAACGACCAGGAAGGCAAGTCAACATTACAGCTGGGACTGAACATTGCATATTCTTATACTCGTGGCTGGTGCTTAAGCAGCTACATTTCAATATCTCTTAATTTCATGGGTCATCAGAAACCTAAGAAATATGTGCCATGGTTCCTTCTTGCCTCCATGCGCTTGGATAAGCTCACACATGCACACATCACAATTCAATGTGCAGAGGGACAAGAAAATAACTTTCAAATACGTGGTTATAAAATTGCCTTTTATTAAAAATAAAAAAATCTCCAGAACTCGATTTGATTTGTTGCTGTTTTTTTTTAAACTTCACGTGCACTTTCAAACTTTCAATCCTGAGGACTGCAGAAAGCCGTGTAAGCTGTGAGGAAGATGCTCGGAGGTTACTCCCAACATCGAGCTCCCCTAGTGGCTGCTGCCCTCCCACCTCCTCTGCGTGGATGGGAACACCTCAGCTGGGATTTTCCCCACTCATGACCAGAAAGAAGTGTCTGAAAAGAGATGTGGATCACAATCCAGAAAGAAAAAAAAAAATATCAGTGGCAATCATTCCTACCCAGTTCTTTTGGTATGGGAAAATGTTGGGTTATTCAAGGAGAAGTAAAAAGACCTAAAAGATAAATATAAGGGTTTCTCTATAAATCTATAATCAGACACCATGCATTGCCCTGCTGAGGATATAAGGAAAACTGTGGGAAACTCTGCTTTAAAATTTGGGTTAACAGCAAATATACACAAAATATATATATAACAATGTCTTATGAATCATGCTGCCTACATTATTTTTTGTGTGTATGATGGAAAGCTTTATTGACCACATTCAATCCAATGATTAGCAGTAATCTACAAGCAGATGGATATGAAAACTGCAAAATCAATGCACATAGACACAGTTATTACAGAAAGCAACCATTTTCTGCCTCTCCATATACACAGAATATTTTTTCCTGTGGCAGAAAGGCTTACAGACTCTTGCCAGGCTAAGAGCATATCGAAGCTGATACCAGGCTTCAGCTGCGTGACTCTCTGAATTTCCCTGACAAAGAAAAATGGGTGGAAAACTATGAGTTTAATTTTTCTTGTTGGAGCCAGCACTTTGTTTTTTTGGAAGGAAATTCCAAGGAAGAAGATATACTTGCCAGCTAGCCAGTAATTCTGAACTGAAATTTCTAAGATGATTTTCCAGTTAGATATGCCAGGATAGGCAATGAAGGATGTGTAACAATTCCTTTAAATCAAATAATTTAATGTCTTCATGAAAGAGGGTGGGGTACATAAAAGAAACAAACAAATCTTCAGATGAAAAGCCTGCCTGAGTCTCCTTCCATTCACACCAGTTTTACTCTAGCATAACTTCTGATTTCTCTGAAGTTATTCATGATTTATTTCTCTGTCAATGATCAAATCATTGATCAAATCAGCCCCAAATTTCTTGGGAAGCAGCGCAGCTGCAAAGAGGCTATAAGAATGAATCTTTAACCCTTCAAAAATTGATAATTTACAAAAACTTGCATATTAGGGGTGAGCACACAACAATGGCTGCTAAGGGTGTTAAGTAATTAAGACCCAGCTAAAAGCTACACAAACACTTGCTTCTCCAGTTTTCTGACGGAAACATCCACTATTTTGTGACTCATCAACCAAAATATATCGGTGCGAGAAAGCTCAGGGAGCTTAGAATGGCCAACGAGCATTTGTGCCGTCTGAACCCTTCCCTAGCTTTATGCAGAACAAACAGCTGGCAGCAAGTCCACATGTCAAAAAAAAAAATAAAAAGACCAATAATAACTGAGAAATATCTTGGTCTGGGCTCAGGTGCACCCACTGCCACCCCTCCTCAGCCCAGGCCCCATGGGGATGGCCCAGGCCATTGTGGCCCCATAGACCCATGCATGGCCCTGCAGGGTGGGGGACACCTTGGAGCTGCCATGGGTTTGTCAGAGCCACTGGAAGAGACCATATATCAGCAAGAAAAGCTGGGCCATAAGGCAGTGGTGGACGCTTGCACAAGAGCAAGAAAAATAGGACTCCATGGGGTCAGTGATTGATGGTCAGTGGGGTCAGTGGTAGATGACTGTGATGCTTGCTACAGCCAGGAGAACCAGGAGTCCTGATGACCCAAGGGTGTCCCCACCACCCCACCAGGGCTTTGGGACCCAACAGTGGCAGCTCCATGAGGAACCCGGCTGTGTGGGCAGCGGTGGTGGAACAAGTGAGAGAGTACCCGAGAGCCCTCCCTGGTGTCCTCACCCTGAGCAGCCCTGAAGAGACCCTATGGGCCCCTCCCCATGGGGGCATCAGTGGCTTTGCTTGTGGTGGCACGGTCAGAGGGGTGCATTGCATCTCAGTGGCCCCTCAGAGGACTGGGACAGCCCCAGTCCCCCTCCTCAGGAAGCACAAGAGCGGCCTGCAGGTTTGGGGGACAAGAGGATACAGCATTGTTTTTTATAATCCATGACAGAGGGATTAATCCCTCTGAAGAAGGCATCAGTGCCTGACCGGTGGTTGCTGTTGTCGGGTGGTTTGGGGTTTTTGCTGCTGTGGTTGTTGTCAGGGCAGGGTAGGGGTGGGTCGGGCACTGATGCTCCCGCAGCAGCACCCGGTTCGGGCTGGTGGGTGCGTGGGGCTGTGAGTGGGGTACTGCAGAGGAAAACGTGCTTTTGGCTGCCTTTGCCCTCTGATGTGAGCTTGTGGGGCTTTGGGGGTTATTTTCCCCCAGAAGCTGTGGCATTTAAAAAAAAAAAAAAAAAAAAAAAAAAAAAAAAAAAAAAAAA
>WKFP01014894.1:259836-310986 GCA_011057875.1 Pterocles orientalis | reverse complement strand
TTTTTTTTTTTTTTTTTTTTTTAAGGGGGGGGCCCCGGGGTTTAGGCTGCCGCCGATTTGGCTGAGGAGGGAGAGCAGGATGCGGCCCTGGCGGGGACAGATGGTGAAGGGGGGGTCTGCCCCTGGCTGCAGCACCCCCTCAATGCGCCCTTCTCCGTGTGCCCGTGTCCCCTCAGCGCTGCAAGGACAAGCTGAACGCCCTGGCGATCTCGGTGATGAACCAGTGGCCCGGTGTGAAGCTGCGGGTGACCGAGGGCTGGGACGAGGACGGCCACCACTCCGAGGAGTCCCTACACTACGAGGGCCGAGCCGTGGACATCACCACGTCGGACCGGGACCGCAGCAAGTATGGGATGCTGGCCCGCCTGGCCGTCGAGGCCGGCTTCGACTGGGTCTACTACGAGTCCAAGGCTCACATCCACTGCTCCGTCAAAGCAGGTGAGTCTGGCAGCCTACCCAGCACACGTCGGGGTGGGGGGGGACGGGCACACACCCTCGGGCTACGGCTCAGCCCCACTCCCAGTGCCTTCCTCGCCCTGCCCGGTGCCCCCCGAGCTCCCTCCTCCCTGTCCACGCAGGGTCCCCACCAGCCCCCGTCGGGGCTCCTCCGAGGATGCGGAGCCCTCGAGGGCTCAGCCTGCCTCCCCCCGCCTCTTAGGGATCCCGCCGGTGCAAGGGTGGAGAAAGGAAGGAGAGAGGGGGGGAAAAAAGGTGGAGGGGGCGAACAAAAAAAAAGAAAAAAAAAAAAGAAAAAGCCAAGCCAGCTGCAGCATTTTTTGACAGCATTTTATTTGACAGTCTTCCCACGAGCGCTGCTGCGCCTTCTCCTCCTCCCCGCCGTGGGATTTGCAGCTTTCCCCCATCCAAAGAGCGTGTTGAACACAAACACTCGTGGCCGTCTCCAGCCGCCCCGCTGGCTGCGCGCCTTACTCGCGATCGCTAATCTCGGAGTGGGAGTCGGCCAGGAAAATAAATAACTAACGTGGTCCCCCGCCTTCTTCAGCGGTAGCCGCTAGGAAATTCCCAGATAGGGATACACATACATATATTTATTTATTTTTTAATTTCCCTCCCCTGTGCTTACAACGCCACACGCTGTCTCAACCCGGGAACAGCTCGCCAGAAATCCCCGGCTCGCCCAGTTAATTTTCTTGATACTTGTCACTTTTTTGGGGGGAGCGTAAAGGTTGGCAAGTGCCAGCCCCCCCCTTCCAACCTCCCTCCACCCGTCTGCATGGCAGCTAAAGCGCTTTTTAACAGCATCCTCTAGGCCACTGGAAGTGTCAAGAAACACTTGGTTGCAAAAGAAAATAATGGGCTTTCTTTAAATATAGTCGTTTGCTTCAAAACCAGCAGCCCCATGACAGGGAAACTGGCCTGGCTTCCCCATGTCTGTCTGCAAGAGGGGTTTGTGCGCCCCCCTGCTCCAGCCTCAAGTCCCCAGGGGCTGAGCCAAGGTAGAACATCTCTCAGCCCACTCGGGCTTTGTCCTGAGAGCTGCTACCACTTTTGTTCATCTCCTCAGTCCTTTCTAGCCCAAAGGAGACCCTGCAAAGCTATCAGCTGTGTGCTGATATGAAACATCCCTTTCAATAGCGAAGATGGGCTTTATAGCACAAGGTGTCCGATTGTGGTGCGTGATGACCTTAGCCCAAGCGCACCCCTTAATCCCCCCCCCCCACGGGTGTTTCATAGGAGAGGAGTAACCCCAAGCTGCTCATTGAGATTCGGCACACACGGATGTGGGGGCAATATTTAGAGGGTGTCAGGCAGGGTCGTGTGACTGTACCAGGCGGGCTGCAAAGGAGCGGAATTGAATTCCACCTGCTCAGCCTGATTTCAAACTGTCCAAACCTCATTTCATGACAGAACATCTTATGAGAAGATTAAACCCCATAATGCCAGGCAGAAAGATTCTTTATCTAGATCTCTGTTTGCAAAAAGTATGATCCCAGAGACTGGAATGCAAAGAAGAGTTCCCCCAAGGCCTGAATTATTGTCACCAGGACAGAGGAGGGAGAGGCAGGGGTGGTAAAAGGGACATTGATAATGCGCTACAGCAAGTATTTAGAGCAAGCTTCTACATTTAAAATTCAAATACACATCTTGAGTGCCTTGGAAAAGTGGCTCTGCTGTGCAAATAGTGCTTGGAAGGTCCTGGGTTTTTTGGAGAGTATGTGTGTGAATTGGCACATAGGGTTTCTGCACCTGAACAAATAGGGAGGGGGAGAAAAGGGGGGGAAGAAGCTGGGAAAAAAATGGAAGTGTCCTCTCTTCCAAGAGTGTCTGCATTTATTACATGAATCAGAATGACAATGCTGATCCTTTATTGGATTTTAATTAGAGAACCCAAACAAGCACTGCTCAAAGAAGCAGATTTTCACACCTCTGCCAATTCACTGGCATGTTTGTAGAGCTGCTACACTACTAGATCTATTCATCAAGTCCCTGAATATGCAAACAAAGCTCACGCCAGACCTTTACCACCAGCTTGTAGGAAGGTGTAGTTTGCTAGCAGAGGGCTCCACATAAAGCACATAGCTTGTTTGTTGCCATGTCCTCCCTGAAGAGGCCTTGGAAGTCTTGCTGCTTCATTTCTGAAGGAGAAGTGATAAAATCGTTAGCAAATCAATAACAGTCTAATTTTCACCCTTCCTGTCCTTCCTGAGAAAGTCATTAGGAGACGCTCCAAAGGTTTATTTAAATTATAAGAGCTTCAGTAGGAGCCACAGAGCCAAAATGCAAAATCTGACCACCTTTAAGGTGATAAATCACCAGGACTCTAAACTGGTATAGGGAGCAACTGGGAGAAACCAGGAGAAGACAACAGGAGGGATGAGGAATGTTAACAGCTGTAGCAAAGACACTTGCTACCGTGACATACCATGAGCTACAAGCCAATATATAGAAAATTGGAGCTTTTAGGAACAGCCTGGAATCCCTTGGTTAAGTTGGCGACCAGCTTGGAACAGGGCAGTGGTCCTCTCCCACCGCCCTGCAGGTGGCTGAGCTCCCATCAAGGAATTTGCAAGAGAGACCTGAAGTCTCATTGTTATTTCTGCTTTCTTTAAACCTGTGATTATCCCTCTTGGGAGCACTGGAAAGCAGCAGCAGTGGCAACAGCATTTAGTAGCTAAACTCTGAGTAACATCAAAAGCAGGAGAAGGTGAAGAGGGGATGCGCTTGGGTCCAGCACAGGTGTGGGTCTGCCTGGGGACCATGTGCCCCAGGACAGGGAACAGCATCCTCCTTCCAGTTAGGTGGGAAAGGTGAGGGAGATACTTTTTCTGGTTTTGTTGGGGTTTTTTTGGAAAGAGAAGAGAACTGCAGTGCTGGGAATGCCAGGCAGGGGTGTTAGGACTGGTGGCATGTGCCCCAGCAGCTTCCGTGCCAAGCAGAGGGGCAGCAATGACTGGGGGGGAGTAGCACAGTGTCACGCACAGGCTGATGGAGGGGAGCTTGGGAAATCTGTGCTGTGGCTTTGGGACAAAGCCTCCTCCTGCTCTTTACTGTTTGCTGCCCTAGATGGGGTCCTTGAGTAAGAGCTGTGTGGGGACCCAGAGCACTGGGAGCACAGACACTTGCATAGAGTAGAAACCTTATGCCAGCAAAACCGCTCAGCTTTGAAAGCCTGCGAGTTATTCAGCATGAGTTTTTGGGCACAGGGCAAACATCATCCAAGTGGGAACCTCTTCCAGAAGAGGTTTTTTTCTGGAACAGCTTTTTCAGGGGGAATAGTTTGGCCCTTTTCCTTAATGAGACAAAGAGTCCCTGTACCTCCCAACCCAGAGGGAGATGCAGGATATGGCAGGAAGGGAGTCCTTGCTTGACCCAGAGTGTGACTGGGGCATATCTGCAGATGAGGATGGAGGCATTTTGGTGGAGGGCAAGGCTGCTTCCTGCACCCATGCATCTTGGGCAGGTCAGGGTGGTCAGGGAAGAGGCATGTCCCCCCATGTCCCCATGCCCTGGCCTGGGGGGTGCCCCCTCTAACCCAGCTGTGCCTCTCTCCTTGCACAGAAAACTCGGTGGCAGCCAAATCGGGGGGCTGCTTCCCTGGCTCGGCCACGGTGCACCTGGAGCAAGGAGGCACCAAGCTGGTGAAGGACCTTAGCCCTGGGGACCGGGTGCTGGCGGCCGACGCGGAGGGCCGGCTGCTCTACAGTGACTTCCTTGCCTTCCTCGACCGGGAGGACAGCTCCCACAAGCTCTTCTACGTCATCGAGACCCGGCAGCCCCGGGCCCAGCTGTTGCTGACGGCTGCCCACCTCCTCTTCGTGGCCCCCCAACACAACCAGTCGCAGGATGGGACCCCCAGCAGCCAGGCGCTCTTCGCCAGCCGCATACGGCCGGGCCAACGGGTCTACGTGTTGGGCGAGGGCGGGCGGCAGCTCCTGCCAGCAGCTGTGCACAGCGTCTCGCTGCGGGAGGAGGCTTCGGGGGCGTACGCCCCGCTCACCGCCCAGGGCACCATCCTCATCAACCACGTGCTGGCCTCCTGCTACGCCGTCATCGAGGAGCACAGCTGGGCGCACTGGGCCTTTGCTCCTTTCCGCCTGCTCCAGGGGATGCTGGCCACCCTCTGCCCCTCTGACTGGGGGGCCCCGGTGGGTGCCCCCACCACCCCTGGCATCCACTGGTACTCTCGGCTCCTCTACCGCATCGGCAGCTGGGTGCTGGATAGTGACTCTCTGCACCCGCTGGGCATGGTGGTGCCATCCAGCTGAGAGCATCCCCCGCCACCCCGCCAGCCTCCAAGGGAGAGACAGAGACACAGAGAGAGAGAGAGAGAGAAAGGAGAAAAAAAAAAGAAAAAAAAGAAAAACCTAACAGAAAAAATAAAAGGAAAAAAATTACGTATTTTTAAAAGAGAGCACGGATAAAGACTTAAAAAATAATAATAATAAAATAATAATAATTAAGTAGGACAGTCCAAAGTAGACTTTAGGGGAAACAAAGACCCCAGGAAGTTCTGTTCTGTTTAGTTTATAAATATATATATATTTTTATTTGTTCTTTTGTTTTGTTGTTTTGTTTGTTGTTGGTTTTTTTTCCCTCCTCTCCTGGATATTTATTTCTTTGGTATTTTGAATAGATGTTTTAAATGATATGAACCGGACCTTCAAGAGCCTTAAATAGTTTCTTTGATAATTTATTATCATGTGAACTGTACTCACAGAGGAAAAAATTATTTTGTGAGGCCAAGCAAAACTGCGCAGAGTCTATTTTTCTACATGTCACGTGTGTCCTGACTTTCAGAAAGCAAAATTCTGTACTTTCCCATCTCTCCATTACATTGCTCCTTCATTTCAGCAAGTCTAAAAAACTAAGGAAACAAACACACAAAAAAAGACAAACTTCATGGGGGTCCGTAAATTATATTTTTATACACAGAATTGTAAATTAGATTTTTTTGAGAGATCAATACTTAACTGAATCACATTTCGTTTTTTGAAATAGTGTAAAATATGAGAATATATTATTTTAATTTAAATAGTTTCAAATGTAACGTCATGTCCTGTATTGTTTTCCATGTTTTGCTTTGTAAAAACACCATTTGGCCACGTTCATGGAAGTCAAGACTGTTACACAAACTTTTTATTTGCAAAAACCGTAAAAAAACTTTGTTATTTTTAACTTCAAAAAAAATTTATTAGAAGATAATATTTTTTAAAAAGCGCACATGGCAGCAATTCTGTGACGATGGAGAAGGTAGTTTGTACAGAGGGGAGAAAAGGATGTTTTGCATTAATAAATTGAGAAATAACTGCTGTAAATTTACTAAAATGTATTTTTGAATATTTTGTAATAGTTTTAATAGTTTTATAGAAATAAAATGTGCCATGCACAGTCTGGTTAGTATATAATAACTAAGAGTTCCTGGTGCATCCCATTTTTTTTTTCCTTTTTGCTTATTGGTTTAGGAAACATGATGCCTAAAGGAGTGCTCATTGTTTTATTTAGATGTGTTGCTTCTAAATTTTAATTTTGATACTTTAATTAAGGAAACAAATCCATCACATCCGCACGTAACCTGGAATCTCTTGTACTAACAGTAGAACCTCACTTATTCGCATGAGTGACTGGGAGACGCGGTTTCCCTTCGCTGGAGCCCTGGCTCCCCATCCGTGCTCAGGTGATGCCCTCCTCTTCCAGCTCCAGCCCCGGCTCTGTGTCCACCTCCCAGTCTGGTCCGGAGACCACAGACAGCTCTTAAAATGTATTTCTGAGGGCCCTTTGAAGCATGTCAATTTGAACATAGGCAGCTGCCTTCACCTTTTGGTGGCACCGGGATTTGAATAATCTTTAATTTGGGTACCTGGAAGATGGAAATCTCGGGGAGAGACAATGACTTTGGTGAATTAACTGGGATTCATGTGGCTGATGCTGGAAGAAGGAGGTGGCCACCAGATTTCACTGGCCACCTTGCCTGAGTAACAACACGGGGCTTGGGGCCACCAAGAAAAGAACAAAACACCCTTCGAAGAAAAAAAAAAAGGATAAAAATTTGTTCATTTATTCTGAGAGACGTTCCTTATCTGTAATGTGTCAGAGTCCATCCCGAGGCATCAATGGGTGAACATGTTGGAGATGTGTTTTAGGAGCTGAGTGGTGGGGCCAGTGCTACACCCCCTGCCCAGTCCCAGCCCTGTCGAAGGGCTGGTCCTTGACGGGTGCCAATGAGTGAGGTTCTGCTGTGCCATGTGCTCCTCCCTGGAGGGTTTCCAGGATCCCTTTAAAAATTTTGCAAAACATTGTGTGTGCGTGTGTGTGCATGTCTGCGACAGAACCTGTTGGAAGGGAGCTTTCCTTGAATGTCTTCTCACCTTTTCTTTGGTTTCCATTACTCACCGGTCTAGGATGTTCATCCATCAGGCAGCCTCTTGCTCCAGAGATGCAGCCACATCCTCCACCGGTATGGACGGCAGCTCCAGGTGGCCCCCTGGGATGTCCCTGTGTGGGGCCACTGCTGGAGAGCGCAGACCATGCTCTTCATGCCCAAAGCCCGGGAGCTTCCAGCGCAGAGCCCGCACAGGGACCCCCGTGTCAAGCCCGAACAGATGGATGTGGTGTCTTCTTCCCAGCAGCTTCTAGTCCAGGGCCACCTCCACCCTATGAAACTCGGTCATGGGATACTGCAGTACCTGTATGGACTGTCGGGGTGGAACCAAGCCACCCAATTGCCCACCTGGTGCAGAGCATCATGGGTGACTGGGGACTGCCCAGTGGGTGACAAAGACCCACCGCCCACCCCGGCTCGGACTTTGTTGCCTCCGTGTCTTTGGGGTCTGCTGGTGCATCGGGGGCTGTAAATGCGGCTGGTTTGGGGCATGTAAAAATGTGATTGCGGAACAAATAACTCTCTGCTGTAAGAGTCTGGCCTTTGTACAGCAAAGTCTGGGCATCTGAGCTCTCTTACCTCTGTCTCTGAATGGCAGCTGGCATTTTGTAAAGTGTTTACACTCAAAAACCACCAGTGTTGGAGCCTACCTTCTCCAGAGGTCAGGTGGTGGAGGTGTTTAGGGATGTCAGTGACCAAACTTAAAGCTCTTGTCTTGGGGGCTTCAGTCTAAATTGTAACTGAGATGAAAAAGAGCCATTAGACCAGAGCCCAAGCTTGTGTCAGGGTAGGGGAGGCCCTGGGAGGGACCATATCAGACATTGCCATGTTTAATCTTCACCAAAAGGCCAAGATGAGCTCAGAGCTTTGTGTGAGAGAAGCTAAGATGTGTTCTTATACTGGGATCAACCTGTTTCGCCAAGCAAAGAAACGCTGTGCCATGTTCTCTGTCACACGTATTTCAAGTGACTGTATGCCTCCCTCTCACCGTATATTCATTACATCTCTTCCTTCGGCACCTCGTGTCCACATCACCCCTCCATGGTACCCATTAAAAGTGCTTCATTAGATGGACTGATCCAACCTATAGCTACAGCTCTCGTATGAAGGATGTACTGTCATAACGTTGTGCAAAACGTCTAGAAGATGTCACCATCCCATCAGGGTCTGAGTATGGCAATAGTTTGTATAAAATGTACACATAGTGGTGGCTACAGAATAGTTTATGACTAAATACATATCTATTACTGTTAAAATAATGTATAAGAATGTACTTGAAGCTATTATCCTTGTGCTCCGTTGTCTGAATAATTAAAGAAACTACAGAGACTTCCTGAAATGTCTGTTACGTGATGGCATTCCTATCGCACCTTCAGCTCTGCAGTTTTTCCCTCGGTGACATTGAAAGAGGGTGTGGGGAGCCCGGTGCCCAATCCTGTGGGATTTGGCACAGGACCCTTCAGGAATTGTGACCATGCCACTTCACGTGATGGTGGCAACCTCCCTCTTCTCCCACCTAGATCCACTCAGACAGTCTATCATTTACCTGCGAAATACCGCGTGGCTCTGCCAAGCCAACTTATTTGGCAGGGTTTTGTGGGGAGACAGAGACGCCCTGAAAGTCAGCCCATCAGCACCTGCCTGTCCTCCCCATCCAAGCCCATGTGAGAAGTGACCCTAATGAGACTGGGGCTAATTCGTGTTTGTCTGACTGGTCTTTCATGCAGTGCCCTGGTGCTCAGGCGTCAGGTAAACCAACCGAAGGGAAGCTTGGATGCACCAGTAAAAGAGGATCACGTCCACTGTGTGGTTAAAATCCAAGCCAAGCACTGGAGTAAATCATGTCTTTCACAGCCAGGTAGCTGTACCATGCCACAGCCAGCAGCTCTTAGTGCCCTCACATATGCAAGTTTGCTTAGGTGTATCTTTTTCTAAATACATATGCACACATGCATATATATATATATATTATTATTATTATCCCTATATTAAGAGGTCAGCATATCCTGCCAGGCTATAAATATGTTTACGTTAGCCCTCCTGAGCATTTCACACCACGCCGAGGTTGAGCAGGGGATGTAAATCAGCCGAGTTGGGTGATAATTGGGCAGCAGTTTTGCTGCTCCAGTACAACATCTATTTCAATTACAGGGGGAAGGAAATCAGAAAGAGCATTTTATTTTACTCATTACTGCAAGCCATAAGGGACCACTAGACTTGCTAAGCTTTTGAAATTTTCTCTTCAGCAATTTCTGCCTTAAACTAGTGCAAACTTTACCAAAAAAAAAAAAAAGGGTCAATTTTCCACGTACAAGGCATTTCAGAGCTTTTGATGAAGCAGTGTTACTGTGATCCTTGGCCTGAAAGGGACAATATCATCTTTAAAAAGTGCATCTTTACAGGCGGTGGGGCTGTTGCAAATTCTGATGGGAGCAGGATGAGGCCCGCAGGCACCGCATATGCTGAGATTGCTAAATACCATTTTTAATACTTTGCATTTGGGGTGCTTAGGCTTATGTATTTAAATAATTTTGGCTTTCAGGACTAAAAAGAAGTGAGCAAATCCAGGAAATATTAATAAGCCTGTCCTGCTTCCAGTAAAACTTAGAGCAGCATCCAGAGCTGATCCAAGTGCACAGGATGTCCTCCTGTTACCTTAAAGCCCAGCACAGGACTCTGTATAACTTCTTTTCCTTCCATTTTTAAGTGAGAGCAAGCCAGCTACTAGGACAAATATTGCTGCAAATCAGGAGTGAAAGCACAAGGTCAGGAAATCTGTTTGGGGTAAAAATATTTGTTTTGATGTCCTGTGACCTAAATGTGAAATAAATACTAGATTTGCTCAGTTTGGTGTAAACAAATGTCCGTTCCTATTATCAAGGAGGAGAGGTGACAAGGGATGCTCTGTGTGGCGTGACTGTGGAGGGTCCCTTGGCCACCAAACTCACATCTTGCTGCTGCCCAAGGGCAGGAGGGCTCAGACGTGGGCAGGGGAGCAGGGATGCTGTGGGAGCACTGGGTGCTTTGTGTGGCTCTCCCTAGCCTGTTGGGCTCTGGGGACAGCATGGGGACGTCTGGACCAGCTTTCTGGGACAGCATGAAGTGCTCCTTGAAAAAGAGGTGTGCTCACAGGAAAAATATGCTTGGGAACGTTGTTATCATCCCAAGTCTTGAGTGTTTTGATAGCATTTGGTGCGAGAGAATGGACAACAAGTCTGTATGCAATTATAGCAACATCCTTTTGGTATCATCGCACGCAGGCACTATGTCACAGACCTGTCATAAGGTTTCACTGAGTGGAGGAAGCTTATTGTGTAAGCAGGGTACAGCTCAGGCTTTGCCTAGTTTGTAGTCATTAAAGTATTTCATGAGGGTTTTTTCCAACAGTTTAGGCTGGGAGGGGCTTTTGGAGGTCCTGGGTCCCATATGAGGCTGGCTTAGAGCAGGCTGCTGGAGGCCATCTCCTGTCTAGTCCTACGTGTCTCAAACGATGGAGAGCCACCACCCCTCTGGGTAACTGCTATTGTTAAATACGCTAACATTTTGCCTAAATATTGCAGTGTCACATTTTATCTACCAAGAATCTTCCTTTACATTCTCTTTGTATTTCCTCTCGGGGGAAAGAGACCAAAGAGTTAAAACAAGATTAGTTTTAAGAAATCCCAGGTTCAAAATCTGGGATGTTCAGAGGTCTGCTGAGCTCTGCTTCTGCTCCTGCAGCCTGCACTGAGCAGACAGTGCCGAAACATTACTTGCCCAGCTAGCCTCTTCTCTGTAAGTCACTCCCGTCCTGTTTTCCACAGCAGTAAGCACTGCTTTTAATTATTAGACTGTGATGAATGCAAACAAATATTAGTCTGAGGATTGCTCATGAACAATTCTCTTGAAGAGTCACCAGGTTGGTGTAGGCTTTGTTGGCTTTGCCAAATGATGCCCGTTCTAGTTTGCAAAGTTTTTCTAGAAACAGGAGTGTAATAAATGTATAGTATCAAACAAGTCTGTTCTGGCACAGTATTTGTATGAATAACCATTTTGTGCTAACACCAGTGGAACACAGGGTTCACATGCATCAGAAAGTCCGACTGTCATTCAAATATTAGCAAATAATGAATCATGTGATCCCACAAATAACAACAAACCAACCTGGTTGCTTTCATTGAGGAAAAATGATTATGAATCACTGTGTACTGTGGGCTCAATCCAACAACCACCAGCGTCAAAAGCAGCCTTTCCACAACTTCAAACAGGCAGGGAGCTGAGCTGTGTTTGCTCAGCTTTACCCCATGTATCCCTCGCTTTCATATTGCATGATTGAATAATAGAATTTATCAGGCAGGCAGGAATTTCCTAGAGCAGCCAAGAGTGGGCGAATGTCACCTCCTGACTGCATATGTGCAGCTCCCACTGATGTCAGTAGGGTTATGTATGGGCAAAATGAGGTCAGGCTGTGGTGTCCTACTTTATGTGCCCTGTGGTATTACACTCAATTAAGTTTTGTCTCCCAGGACGCAGCCTCCCTCCCACTTAAGTCACCAGGAACTTTGTCACTACACAGGAGAAGGCATGAAATATTCCTCTTTGATCTGGAGTGCAATAAGGTTTAGCTCATGTATTTAGGAACATGTAGCTGCACTTTGAAAATAGGGGCTAAATTCAGTAGGAAAAAAAAATCCATGAAATCCTGATGTGGGGCATCTCCAGGAGAAGGTAACAGCTTTGCAAGCTCACACACATACTTGAAGAGTACGGTGGCCTCAGCAAAACCTTCTACCTAAGGCAGCAGGGCATCTTCCCTACCCTCTGCCAGCAGCTCCCCCCAGTCCCTCGCAGAAAGATCCTGAATATAGTGGGCAGCACTTTTTAGGCAGCGCAGGAGAGTCAGCCACATCTTCTGTGTGGGTGACCACATGCTAGACTACTTTGAAAATATCCACCACTGGTTATGAAGTTAAACTATAAATAGCCGTAGGAATGCCAGCTGAAGGAGAAGGTAGGAAAAAAACCCTCAGTACAAACAAGTTGCCAGAAGGATGCTGTGCTTTGAGTGAACCAGGTTTGGTCCTTACCACTTTGATGGGGTTTCTTCTGATATTAAGCAAGTAGCTTGTTGTCTCTCTGCCTTCATCAGATATGTGCAGAAAAACATCTCTGAGGATAATTTTCTGTGGTCTATGTGGTCTACATG
Source organism: Pterocles orientalis (assembly GCA_011057875.1). NCBI lineage: Eukaryota > Metazoa > Chordata > Aves > Pterocliformes > Pteroclidae > Pterocles > Pterocles orientalis. Next base: position 298,960 of record WKFP01014894.1, on the reverse strand, counting down.
ATGAGAAACACAGTGATTCAGATATCATCCACTGCCTGTGTGTCACTGTGAGGGATCTCCTCCTCTGTGTGTACATGGTGAAACCCAAGGATGATGCAGAACCTTTACATGGCAGCCCATTTGAAAGCCCTTTTATTTGTATATCGGTTAGAAAATTGCATTTAATTTTTAAATCTCTCACAGTTGCCAGTATTAGGCACCTTTATATAAAAAATAAGCATGTTTCCTACGGCATTTTTAACTCGTAGAATCATAGAATGGTTTGGGTTGGAAGGGACCTTAAAGATCATAAAGTTCCTACCCCCCTGCCATGGGCAGGGACACCCTCCACTAGCCCAGGTTGCTCAAAGCCTCATCCAGCCTGGCCTTGAACACCTCCAGGGATGGGGCATCCACAGCTTCTCTGGGCAACCTTCTCCAGTGCCTCATCAGCCTCACAGTCAGAAATTTCTTCCTCATATCCAATCTAAATCTTCCCTCTTTCATCTTAAAACCATTACCCCTCATCCTCTCACTACACTCCCTGATGCAGAGTCCCTCCCCATCTCTCCTGTAGCCCCCTTTAGGCACTGGTAGGCTGCTATAAAGTCTCCCCGCAGCCTTCTCTTCTCCAGGCTGAACAACCCCAGTTCTCTCAGCTTGTCCTCATATGGGAGGTGCTTCAGTCCTCTGATCACTTTTGTCCATTCTAAATACCTTTGGAAAAGAGGACAACTGGCTTTTTACACATTGTTAGACTTAGCACAGCACACATAAGTCCCAAGGGTAACCCAGAAGGCAGCAGCCAGGTCAAGGCTAAGACACTATTTTGGCTTCTAATTGTGTCTCCATGTGTCACTTAGAGCTGTCAGTGGGGCCCAGAGGGCAGTTTGGTTCCCCTGAAATAGGTACCCGCTGGCTAGCTGGAGGAGTCTGGGTGGACAAGATCTCCAGGGGCTAATGAGGGAGCTGAGACAATAAGAGCTCACATAAACACCTGCAATTATGCGTCTGAAAGTAGGTATCCTAACTTAGAGCTGAATCCTGCCCAAAATGTCACCTAAGCCTTCCGTTTTCTGCAGAGGATCCCCATGGGTGGCTAGGTTACCTTTAGGGCCTCCTTGACCCATCCAGTGGTCCTGGTGTGGGGCACATGTACACTTTCCATAGCTCTGCAGCGTGAGAGAGCTCTGGGTGTTGATGTATTCACCCTCCCTCTGTGCCCACGCTGGGGTAAGCCCAGTGTAGTCCAAAGCCAGAGCTTTCTCTGGGGCTGGTCCTCCGCTGTGGGACGAGCTCAGGACTTCAGAGAGGCCACAAACCACAGCGCCGCTCTTTCCAAGAGTGAGGCACGCTTGTTCAGCCTTGCCTGCGTTGGTATAAACACCGTGCACACACATTGTAGTTAATTAAAACTATTCCCACTCCATTCTCCCCTGGGGGAAGGAAAGGAGAAGAGATAGATCCTCATGGGAGAGGTGCTCGTCACATTGCTTAATGTGATCTGGAGGGAGGCATGCAGCGTGGTGGGGATAAAAAGCCGTGGAGGCCTGATGGAGCACCATGGGGTGCATGGAGAGCTGTCCCTGGAAAGAGATTTCCCTTAATCCGTGTGCTGTTGAAGGGAGGAAGCAGTGTGTTTCTGGGAGAAAGAGCAAGAGACTAAGACCATCCACTCTCCAAGGTGAGGAGGCATGGATGGAGACTTGTCCTCACACCCACCCAGCATTGACATCTTCCTTGGGACATTTGGGACCTTGGGAACCTCCTGTCTTCCAAAGCCCCAGTTTTTGGGCAACTCATGGCAAGGACAGAAGAATGCTTTGTGTGGGCATGACACAGCCGGGGCTGTGCACCAGCGCTCGGTCTCGGTGACTCAGCTCCGACGCCACAGGGGCTGTCCTGGCTGTCAGACAGAGAACAAGAACAGCTTGCAGCTCTCCCGCTTGCTGCTCCCGACTTACTCACGGAGACAGCAGGGAGTTGCTCCAAACTTTACTTGGTGGTTCATGGGTGCAAAAGGGCTCAGCCAGGGAAAGTGAGTGCTCTGGTGCATGCAGCCAACGCTGCGACATGCAGGGCTGCTTTCCACCTCTGGGAGAGGCAGCAGGCTCGGTTCCCAAGCAGGAGGGCAGGCATCCTCCGCACCAAGCACAGGACATCAGTGCCAAATCAGCTCCAGTGTCTTGCTGTTGTCAGTGCTGAGCAGCTTGGCACTGAGCTGGCGGTGCTTCTGTGGAAGAGATGCAGCCAGCATCCAGCAGCACGTGGGGCTGGGCTGCTTCATCGGGTCCTCTGGTGCCTTCCAACAGGTGTTGAACAATACCAAGTGTAGAAGAAATGGTGAAGCTTGTGGGACCTGGCCGGTGGGCTCTGGCAGGTGCTGCAGTGGTTTGCAGCAGAAGCTGATGTGTGCACAGCAAGAAGGACCCAGGCATCACCAAGGGATTTCCACCTCCCTGGATAAGATCCCAGAGGTGCAAGGGAGCTTTGCTTTTCCAAAAACGGAAATTAATCGGCTGCACCTAGCAACAGGCAGGATGCTGCAGCTCATCAGAGAAGGGGAGATGTCTCTGTGCAGCCCCTGCCCCATCAGGGCTGAGAAGGCGGGCAGGGGGTGGCTGGTGGAGGTGTTTCAGAGGGAGCTGTGGCACGGGTTCCTCACCTGCTTGTGAACCTGCCATAAGAGGGGCTGGAAGGGTAAGGCCCGGGTGTCCAAAATGAAATAAAGTTGGATTTCATAGTATAGGTTCCCAAGGAGGCAAATTGCCGCTTTACAAATACAAAATAAGTCAAGTTTGGGCTCCTGTTGGGGTTTGTCCTTGCAGCAGGAAGATGTTTTGCCTGATCACAAGGTGTTCAGTGTTGGGTTTTTTTTCTCTCATCGGGGAAATGTCTGCACTTCAGTTATCAGCTGAAGCTGAGAACGAAACACACCTAAATATTATTTCACCCTTAGGTATAACAGAACAAGCAGCAACATTAGTACATCTTCTTGCAGTCTTATCCATCGGAGCTATTCTTTTCCTGTTTATAGGGGTCCTGACAGGACAGAAGTATTTATTGAGAGTTAAGTAATGACATCTGTTATCAAGAATATCAAATCCAGTGAAAGCTGTTTCATATTAAAAAAGACACTCGAGGGCCAATTTTCCTCTCGATGAATATAGGCACAGCCTTATAAACTTCTTTAAAGTTTCGCTCTTTACACCAGAATAAAATTCAACCCAAGGAGCTTATACAAACAAGTACTACACACATCTGCAAAAAGAGTTTGCTTTAAAAACACGTCTCACCTAAAAAAAAAGAAGCAAGCAGAAACAAACCTCCAGACCTTTTAGGATTTGGTTCTTTAGGTGGAATCAAAGTGACCTCTAGTGATTCCCCGTTAACCATGCAGCTCAGCAGCCACCAGCACAGAGCATGAGGTGCAATGGCATGATGCTCTCTCAGCTGGTATAAAAGCAATCGATACCTGATTAAAGCTAAGTTATAGCAATTAATGACTGCTACAATGACCGTGCATACAATTCAAGTATAAAATATTTTCTCAAACTCTACCATTTCTTTTCACACAAGCCGCGCACTGTTAGGAGAAGAGGATTGTTTTTATTAGCCCATTAAAAATAAGCAACACAATGAATTTATTAGTAACTTATCATCCATGTGTCTTCTGGCACTGCTGACGTGCTGTTCTTTGGGAATAGGCAGGATAGGAAGTGTGCTAGATTTGCGATTTAACTCGTTTGTTCCTACTTTTTGGAACAGTCACAGGCTGATTGCAAAATTATTACCAGTTGTGTAGCGAGCGCAGACTGCTCCTGCAGGGCTAACATTTACCAACCCCTGGGCTGGGCCAGGATGGACAACAGGAGAGAGAATTTCACCTCTACAAGGTCATTTTTTTTCCTCCCAAACTATCAAGTTTACAAAAAGAAGAGTGTAGAGGGAGGATGTTACAATTCATCAGCGGTGGGGGAAACAGAAAATATGTATCAGCCAAATTGTTATGGTTTACCATGAAAATCAATAGAAAAGGGAGCTGTTAGAAATGGGATGTAATTGCTCAGGGGCAGTGCGGGGAAGCTCAGCCAGCAGTAAGATGGTTGCATTCTCTGGCCTAATATCCTCTAGGGATATTTCAGGGTTGAGGAAAGCAGCAAAAATCATTGATTCCTTTGGTGCAGGAGATAGGGATGGGCACAGGGGAGATGCTGAGCTCTGCTGAGACTCAAAATGCAGATTTTTTTTAAAAAAATATGTCTTCCATAGGTTATATGTGTCAATCTCTGAACCAGAACTGGGTGAAGAACAGGACACTATTCCTGCCAGAAAAAAAATCACCCAACCGCTTTAGTTTCATATGTGTTTTGAAGAAGTTAATGCCTAACCTCCTCTTTGATTCTTTCCCTCCCCATCTCCACTAAAGACCATGAGGTTTGGCATCTGCAGCAAGGACAAGAACATTGCACCCTCTTGCTCTCTTTCCCTGTTGCCATCTCTCTGCAATGGTCATGCCGAGAGCAAATTGCTGTTTGAATCCTTTCCAGGGCTGCTCTAGCATTCCCTGTAATTTTAGCGGAGGCTCTGCCGCAGCCGCTGTAATGAGACGTGCTCCCTTGTTGTGGTCAGTGCTACTTTCATCACCCATTTGCAATAAAGCTTCTTTTTTTTTTTTGCCTGGATTTGTCAGCACCTTCCACTCCCACCAGTAAGGATTACTCAGGACATTCCTAAAATACATTTCAGAAGGACTTCTCATGGAAACGAGAAGTTTTGCAGCTGGTGCCGTTTGACTTGCCAGCTTGGCTCAAAGCCCTGCCCTCCCCACCAGCCCTGCCAGGGATGCTGGGGACCCTCCTGCCTGTCTGCAGGGGGTGTCCACGACGTAAAACTGGGCTGTATTCCCGACAGCTGCTGCTCTCTACCACAGAAATGCCCAGGTCAGACCTGGATGCTGGGCTGTTATTAACTGTCAACCTATGGCTTCACCTGCCACCGCTCAGGAGCATCTTCTAGATTCGGTCTCCTCCATACCAGGGCATGAAGCAACTTGAAGGAGTGAAATTATGCACATGTTTGTCCAGGGCTTAAAAATTAGCCAGAGAAGATGGATTTGTCATCAAATGATGAATCCAGCTACCAGAGAGACCCAGCCCAGGCTCTTGTTCTGCCTGGGTAAGCCTTTGTCAGAGCCACAGCTGCATGTCCCAGTAACAGGTCCTATTCGTGTTTCTCTGTTAAGTCAAATATGACTTGACCAGTGTTTGTTTTTGAGGCTTAGAGACTGAAGGAAAACATTTTCATTTGTCACGAGAACCAAAGCCAATAAGAACAGGTTGGTGAGAAGAAGCAGGGTGCTCAATGTAGGACCATCTGGTGCTAACTGTGAATTATTTTTCAGACCTAGATATCTTTATTGGTGTTAAACCAAACCAAATCTTTCTGTATTTTGGTTCTTTTCTTTCCCAAAGAAACTAGCACATTTTATTAAGCTCTTATTTATTTTATTTTATTTTAATTTTGGATAAAATAATACCATTTTAATGAAAGGCAAAAGCTAGAAAAATGCATTTTGTCTTGAAAGAGTTATTTCTGGTAAAGAGCTTTTCCTTAATTCTAAAGCCAAGGCTGTGATAATCGAAAGTACTTGCACAGCCTTTGAGTCCCAGACCTGAAAGCTGTAAAAATATAATTTATTTTACACAGGCATGCTGTGGGTTTATTTTTCCAGCTAAGGCATGAGAATACAGAAGCTGGTTTCACTTTTGCGGTCTAATAGGTCAGTGCAGATTTACCATTTTAAACATGTGCAGCCATAAATACACAACAAAACAAATTGTTGCTGCTGCTGTGATCCAAACCCCAAATTAAAAACAAATACAAATTAGAAATCCCCTTTGGAAATCTCATCTGTCTAAAGCTGCTGCAATGTCATCTTGATGACAGAACTTCTTAGAGAACAACAGTGCACAGCAGTTGGACTTTTTAGAGTATTTTTACTAAACCTCTTTTTTGTTTGTTTTGAATATTCTAATACCTTCAAATTCCTGACTTTGTGAGCCATGTGATTGTATGTGAATTTCAGATTATGTTGGGTTTTTTCAAGTCAGCCTCCAGCCTTCATCATTTGCAGCAAAAAGATGTTAAGAAGGTGAATCTGAAATCTTGAAGACCTGGAGGCAAAAAAAAAAAAAAAAAAAAAAAAAAAAAGAGGAAACTAAAATAAAACCAGAGTTTAAAGTGATCTTGTATTTATGTCATGGTAAAGTTTGCACAGTTGAAATTGGCATCAGGAGACAAGTCAAAAGTAGCACAGTGGAACATTTAAACTCTTTGATGCTGGAAGCTCCAGAAAAGGATAAAGCACCCAGCTGGAGACCAGCCCACCCAGCTCAGCCTGCCCACGAGAGAGGGGTCACCCTGGTCCTCCATGGGCACTCCTTTGAAGGAGGTAAAACATGATGGTACTGCATATTTTATAAAAGGTTCACCACTGTCTAAAGGAAAGTTTTCCTAAGGAAAGTAGATTTGACAACCTGTTCCTTAGAAAAGGTCTCCCCAGAGTTATTGGGAATGAAAGCGAGGGTGGAGTACCGACACAGAGACCACTCAAACAGCCCGGAGAAACCAGTGCTGTGCAATAGGCTCCTGCAGATCCCTCACAACTGTCTGCGGGGTTTCGTTTTTCTTGCCCTGGCACCCAAGAGTGGATTTAGAAACGCTGGAGGAGGGAGAGGAAGGGCTAATGCTGGGCTAACGTTGGGGCTGGGAGGGTCTCTCTGCTCCCACCCCCATCACCTCCTGGCAGGAGTTTCCAAACGGAGCCAACCTCCCCAGCTTCCCTTGTACCCCAGGGGAGCGAGTCACAAACCGATAACAGCACAAGGCTCCTTGGCTCTGGCAGGACTATGCAAGCTGCCCGAACACATTTTGAGGCCAAAAGTAAGAAAAGAGTGTGCCAACTATCCCTTGTGTTAACTGACATGACAATGTCCTGACGCTCTGCTCCACCGCATCGTGAAGCCCTGTGGAGGTGTCGAAACCTGGCTGTTTCCCCTGCATCTTCCTGGGCTGTGTCTGCATTTTAGCCAATTTTGTGGCACCAATAAAGTGGTGAAGGTGCATTTCTAGTCATTTTTAGGCATTCTTGCACAAAGCAGTAGCAGACACTGACACAACTGCAGGCAGATTGCACTCCTGGAGACAAGCGGGTAAGCCTCCGAGCAGCAAAGAAACCAATCTTTTTGGAGGTTTACAAGGAAAACTGCCAAAAGTCAGCTTTTGTAGCTCAGCTTTGCATAGGAAAAAGCCACAGGTTCTTGCAACATCTAGATAAAGATGAAGCTGTGCAAGGATAACTTTGTTCACTCTGTAGAGAGGAGGAAGTCAAAGTACCAGAGGTATGGCTTAGAAAGAATCTTGCCATGGTTTGCAGCAGGATGCTGAGGTTGGAAGTGAGAGAAACAGAAAAATGGCTAAAGGAAACAAGGGTACATAGGGGAAATGACTGTTTCACCATGGAAACGAAACTTGCTCTTTAGTGCACTTCAAACACAAGCCTTGCTGCTCTCCATCCAAGAGCAGGAGGGAACCAACACGTGAGATGATACGTTCAGGAAGGGTGATATTAAACACATCCATCAAATTGGCTGTGTTGGCAGGTGACTGGACAACATCAAAGAAAGGCAACAGTGTAGGAACACCAATTTGTGTAGGGAGAAAGGGGCCTGAGCAATTCCAGGACAAACGTCTTGACTCTAGCATTGCACAAGAAAACAGAACAGGTTTTAGCTGAAAGACGGATCAAAGACAGAGAGCCAAAGAGAAAATAGGATGTGCAGTACCGGATTGATTGGGTCAGAATGGTTCTTTGACACAGTCAGTGACTTTATTTTTAGACAGAACAATTGATCTAAGAAGAATTTGCAATGATGTTACATCAGCATGTGCTACCTCAGCCCAAGAAGATGGGAACAAGTGTGTGAGCTGCAGGCTCAGCAATGAGGGGCTGTGACACGCTCACTGAAAATGGGAGGAGGAGAGAAATGGATTTCCTCAAGCATTGATCATTTCACTGAGCTGTTCTAATACCCCTGGCAGAAATTTAGGAGTATGCTGTGGTAGGTGACAAGACAAGAGCTGCCACAGTCGATAAAGCTGACCAAAATGCTGGCCAGGAAGTACAAGATGACCTTGACTAGCTGATAGAAATGATGTGAAAATGAATAATCAAAAATGTTCCTCTTAGAAACTGGAGGTAGGAGAGAATAAATGAGTCCTACAGGCACTAGCCACCTCCCTGTACCCTTTAGGAATGTGGCACGCCCATGCAAAATGCTTACATGATGTCAGGAGGTATCAGGAGAGGTATTTCCACCAGTTAGGGGGAAAGCTTTGGGAAACAGCAGATACGCACAGGAAGGAAGCAATTTTGAAGATTTTGCTTAGGATTAGAGTGACTCTGGTGATGACAGAGATGTAGGAAGAAAGCTGAAGGACTGTGAACTCTGAAAGATGAAGTCCTAGAGACGGCTCCTCTGCTGAAAGGTTGCCCATCCCTCATGGACGTTAGCACTGGTCAGTCACACCAGGCATGGAAAAATCAGCACTCAGCAACAAATCACATCCCTCTAGGAACTCTGTCAGGTTTCACAGATATCTCTGTAGTTAATTACTTGTCATTTGGAGCAGTGTTTAGCTTGGACTTATATGTCAGAACAGGTTTTCAGGGCTGACAAGCTGTACCTATAGACACACGAGCAGCATGGGGTCAGGTAGTGCGTAGGTTGCAAGGAAAATACCCAGCCAGATTCAAGCACTAGTAAACCAGGCACGTCAAAACAGAGGTCAGCTGTTCAGCAGGCAAGTGCTCCAGACTCAGCTGGAGGGTGGCTGTGCAGAGCCTCAGCCCTGGATGGGATACTGGGATGGGATGCCTGGATGGGATACTTGGGAGGGCTTGCTTTTGGATGCTGGTATTTTGGGTGGCTGCAGTGAAAGGGCTGGCGTGACATGTTCAGAAGTGAGATTATCTGACCTCCGTGGCATGGGCACAAGCCAGCTCTGCCCCTGTCCAGGAGCATCACCCCACCGCAGAAGGGTGCACAGAGCAGTGCCCAACAGAGGGTCAGAGCAGAGCCCGGTTTCTCCCCAGTATGATGAAGGGACCTTTGCCTGGCAAAACCTTCAAGTGCAAAAAACCCACCGCAAGTACCTGTCCCCAGCCCTGAGCAGGTCTCTGTGCCCAGCAGCATCCCTGCCTGCCCTGCGTCCTGCCCACGCCACAGCCTGTCCCTGCTGTGAGACCCGCTGAGCCCGGGCAGTGCTCTGAAGCAGCTGACAGAGAGAGCTGAGACTGCAAACCTGCAATTATTTAAGATTAATTTGCATGTCGCCTTGGCACTTCATTTTCTGTTAGATTGGCTGGGTTAGTGTCTCGATCAGCGGTGAGAGTGCTTCCAGGGTGAGCACAGACTGCATTTGAGCACATGCAGCTGGGTTCCATGTTTGCTTTTCCCCTGCTCAGCACCCTTCCCGGGACCCATGTGCCTGGCAGAGGGTCCAAGCCCTACATTAACAGGCTCTCCATCCCCTGCCTGGGAGGAACTGGGAGCTTCCAATCCATCTACACAACAGGCATCCAGTTAAAGCAGACAAAGGGAAAGCGGGAGGGTAGGGGGGCATCCAGACCCCTTCCCTTGTGAAGAATGTGGGGGGCTGAGTCACACCCCACTGCGGATCCCCCCTATCCCCAGAGCCCACGCTGCCACCCAGCTCTGCTCCTGTCCACTCCAGTTCCCAATTCCCTGTTTCTCATAGTGAGTTTCCTTCTGTCCAAGAACCTGCTTTTCTTTAACATATCCACAGTTGTTACTGAATCAAACCCTTCCCTTCTTCTGCTTCACTCCAGGTAAAGAAAATGACAATTAACCTGGTTCGGTTGTGAGTTAATTCATTTAATCTCCAGGTGCCTTCAGTCTTGAAATTAATACCCCTAAAACACTGCTAAATAGCGTCCAGATCTCTTCCTTTAATTATGTGTATAATGAAGCTCATTTAGAAAGCAGCCAGCAGGATGGAAATCACACCACACGCTTTACACCTCTTTCCCACTACCATCCAAATCCCTTTCTCCAGGTGAGGCTGACACTCAGGACTTCGCTCCCTGGCCCTGGATGTGGCTTGGGGATGCTCTGCCACCCTGCCCAGCATCCCGGCACCACCTGCCAACACTGGTTCTGAAACCAGCTTTACACAGCAGTGGGCAGGGCTTGGGAATTCTCAGCTCCACCAAATATGGAGAAGAAATGGTCTCGGTGTCACACAGTTCATGGTGTGTTATGGTTGTCCCTGCCTTCCACCAGCAGGTAAAGAAGTTTCACCAGCAGCAATGGCTGCGCATTCCTCCCACCTCTCCCTGTAACAACCCTGCCCTCTGCCGCACGTTAGCCAGGCTCCTACATCCTCAAACACTGTAATGTAGCAACAAAACTACATTAAACTATTGTTTTCTACCTGATCTCCTCTGTCAATCTGCTACTTTGGTTTCCTGTCCAGAGGAGGGCTGTGAGCTGGACAGTGTTTCCACAGAGTCCTCCAGCAAAGCCATGGCTTCCATCAGCAAGGATGACACTAGAGCTCAGGGAACCTTCCCCCCTGAAGCTAGAACCCAGTAAAAGAGTTGAAGATGTACAATCTCATGGTGACCTCCTTCAGCCACAGCAAGGATGGTGACAGAGAGGGCTGAACACCCACACATCTCCCTGGGCTGCAGTGGTGGGCAGCACGTGGATGAGGGTACCTGGGTTTGCATCCTCTGCTGCAATACCCGGCTTTATACACGCACTTAGTTTTTTGGCAAGTTAAATGTTTCCTTCCAGGGTCACTTTGGATGAGCATCTTGAGTGGGTCACTTCTCATGCCCAGGTCAGCAGGTGCCAGCTCACTGCCACCTCCACCACCAGCACCAGGAGCTGGGTAACTGGTGTTCTGCTTGGCTTCCACAGGTGACAACTGCCCAGCTCCTGGAGATGTGTCCTACAAGGAGCACTCCCCCTGCCACCCCACGTTGCAGCGGGCTGCGTTCCCAAAGCTAACCGCTTCCTTACCTGTTTGTTACGCTTCTGTCTAAAGACTCTGCTGGGGATGCCAGGGGGAAAAAAATACATCTAAACTCCTTGTAATCGGTTCCTGTAAATGGGTTTCAAGCCTGGTTACACCTCTGGCTCAGTCTGACCTGAGGGTTTTTATGCCCTTTCCAAAACCACATGTTAAAGCTGGTTCTCTGAAAATATTCCTGGGCATTTGGTATAATCAATGCTGATCTAAAGCTGCAACAAGGGGTTCTTTGGGGTTTTGTGGTGTTTCCCTGGGATATTTCTAATTCTAATAGGAGCCTGTTGCTGCAGGAAACATGGTCTCACTCTCCTGGTGCCAGCCTCCAGCCCCTGGGGAGCACGGCAGCACCCCTCTGCACAGCCCATTCACCCACCGCACACCCCTCGGCACACCAGCCCCTGCCCAGACCCTTCTCCCGGCACCTCTAGGCCTGGCAGTAGGAGGCAAAACTCTGGCATGACAAACACAACACTCAGCATCGCTCCTCCCTGGTGGCCTGGCATCACTTCTGCCCACCCCATAGCTCCATGTACGTCCATGTACGTCTCTTATTGTAGAGACAGAAGGAGGAAAGGGAAGTTGAGCATTTAAAATACAAAATGGGTTAGAGATGGGCTCAGGCTCTCCTTGGGATGAAGGGGTCCCTTTCCAGGTGGGCCAGGGCTTCCCACATCCCACCGGCCACACTGGGAGAAGCAGCACGAACAGGGCAGAGGGTGCGGGAGGGAAGCAGGGACATGCCATCCTGGGGGTAGAATTTCTCCCTGCACCTGTGGGGATTGCATCATGAATTGCTGGTCTGGGGATGGGCAAAGGCGTGGTCGAATGACATATACCAGCCTTAATTATTGAACTTTATGAGGCTGAGGAAAAAGAAAAGCCTTTGTACCATCTTGCCCAGCATGAGTCCTTGCAACCAGGGCCAAAAATCACCTTTCTTAAGACTTTCCAGAGAGCTGGCAGCAGCCCTTTGCTCTGTCTCTCACACTGGCATGTCCTCCCTTAAGATACACTCATAAGACAACCTACAAAAACCCCCGAGGACTTTTGTGAGGCTCAGCTTTCACGCTTCTTGCCATGGGTAACTTCACACCTTCACTCAGGAAGCAAACCCAAATATCTTGTAACTAAATATTACCTTCATGGAGAAGGTTCCCATCACTTCCGCTTCCCACTCCACACTTTTAAAAACCCAGGAGATTTGAATAGAGCAAATCAGGATTTTTTAATTTGCTTTCAGGTTTTTGATCCTTCCAAATCCTTGCCTTCAAGACCTTGACCCCATGGCCAGGAGCTGGTAAGGAGGCACGTGCCGATGACACAGTTCCTGGAGATGGGGATTTAAGGACACTAAGGAGTGTGGTGAGAACAGGACACATGTTTAAAAAAGAAGAAAAGAAAATGTGCTTTTAGATCCTAATGCACATCTTTGCACTAAGAACCAGAAGGGCTCTTGCTTTGAAATAAAAAGGGCTAAGAGGCACTCTTCACTTTAAATCAATAACACAGGGAATATTTTGGCTCTGGGCTCATCCCTGGAAGAGGATGTTGTGTCGAGGTTTTGAACCTCCCTGGGACCATAAAGACAGGAGAGACGTGCTGAGTCACTGAAGGACATCACCATATAGAAGAAAAACCTCAGCACAAGATGCTCGCAAGCGGTTTAAGCGACTAAGATGTAGGGCATAGGAACTGTCGGAAAGGATGCTGCCTTCTCCCGGGACAGCCCCTTCATCAGCAGCATTCACAGTGTGAGGACCCATTTCACCTCTCTGAGAGGGGGTAATTATTTCTTGTCAGTTAGACTCAATCACTGAACTCTAAACAGCTGGTGGCAGAGAACCATTTAGCCTCATTTACCACCGTGATAGCCTTTTAGCTCTTCCACATTTCACACGGTCTCTGCCATTTCGCCCATAAATTCTCCTTTAAAAAAAAAATCATAAAAATTTATGAGGGGAAAAAAAAAGGCATAAAATGGGAGGCAGCTAAGAGAAAAGGTACTAAAATTTTCAAATGAAGATGAGGTTACGTACCCCCAGCTGTTTGAAGTGCAGTGATTGAGGGTCTCGCTGATGAGGGATGATTACATTCCTCCTGCTCCTCGGCCCCATTAAGGGCGACGTGCATCCTCCCTCTGGATACAGCTGATTAACAGCAGCGCAGAGAAGACCTGGGAACAACCGCATCTTCCCTGTTTTGATGCGATCCATGAATTTTCCTGACCTTAGTGAACGAAAACAAGCCCTTTCCAGTAAGCTAGTACCACTAAACAGTCTGAAAGGTTTACGGCAGTAGAATCCGTGGGTACCGCTTTGCCAGGTTGTGGCAGTCTTTAAGATGGAGAATATACAAAGAAATGATCTCTTCATTCAGTTCAATGGGGTTAGGCTTCCAGGACTGCTTTTGTCACAAAAAAATCCAGGCTAGAAATAGAAAAGGAATTATTCACAATGCAGGGGATCTCAAAGAGTACCCTGGGCTCCACCGGCCAAATCCGGGGAAGTTATTTCACCAGCTCATCTGTTTGCAGAAGCCCCAGTTTCAAAATAAGATTAATGATGATAACAATAATAAAAAGAAAATGATAGGAAGTGACAAAGAATTGACAGATATCAGGGCCACTGAATATCTGCAGAGAAATCTCAAATCCATCCTGGAGCAAATTCACAGCAGCCCCTCTGTTTTATTAAAGACCTAAGCACAAAGCAGTGAGATTCAGATGACAAGTGCTCAGAGTGTTAGCTGTAATTTGATTTGCTATCAAGTTTTCTTAAAAGTGCTAGATTTCAGAAAGATAATATAATTTTTTAGCAATTAGACAATGCTAGTGAACTGGATTTAGCCTGCATACAAAACACCCTGTGCCAGCCATAAACAATACCCAGAGAGCATCCTACGCTCAGGAGCACCTGCCCCAGGACCATTTTGCTCTACACAGCGCTAAACAGACACTTCATCCTTGAGAAACTGCTCAAACTCCCTGCCATGCGTCGTGGAAAAAACAGCTTGAAGACCCCAGCCTCCTTCTGCAATGAGGGCTGTAAGAGCAGCCAGGCACCCCAACCCCCTGAATACCTTTTCACTGCTACCAAAACAAACGGAACAGCTGCCTTTTACCTTTTCTTTGAAGCTTTTTGCTGTTTCCACAGCCCTCAAGCCCCGCGGAGTGGGATCCACGTTAACTAAGGCTGTGGAAGGCACAGAGCATGGTGTCCTGCCCCTGGCTCACTGCATGGATGCATGAAGGAAAACGCCTCCAAAATCCCCCTCCCTCCGTTCTTATCAGCTTTTCCACAAGGAGACGTTGTGTGATGCTGCACAGGAATATCTCAGTTTCAGAAGAGACACCCTGCTTCGTTAGTGACACAAGATAACAGGATTGGTAAAGGCTGCTGGGGCTGTTTAGTCCATCCTCTCGCTGCTGCCTTAAAATCCTTCTTATGGAAGTAGAATCCTCTCATCAGTAATGTGATGAAAAGTGGTCATTAACTAGTAACAACTGGTGGAATATGGGACTAGAATCAGAAGAAACTGAAATGCTCAGCTCAAGTCCTTTCATGAAGCATCCCCAATGCCGACTGCATCTCCACAAAACTATTTTCCTGGGCCAGCATCTTTAATTTTTTTCCAGTTGAAGGCACACCTTCCCCTGGGATCTTTTCAAAACAGCACGGATGGGTGAAAACCTTTAATGTATAACAGCATTTACCAGAATTGACATTTGAAACCAAGGAGCAGTGGCACCGTGTGACCAGTCAATTCTCATTCAACCCATCTAAGGATGTTTTCTAGAGCTTAAGCCCAGGTCTTTGAAAGGCTGAACGTGTAGAGTAAAAGCAGAGAAAATCTTTGATAGCTGAACCATTCAAAAAAGCTTCCTAAAATAAACATTCACAGTGGGGGTTCTATTTAGGGCAGTAGGGAGGTGGTTGATTGTGTTGCTATTTTGAAGTCCAGCACTAAATATTCATGCTACACATACACCTGCCAATAGTTCAATTCTGGAAGTGCCTGACCCATGCATCCTAAAAAGGCAGACGTGTTCTTTTCTCATAGTTCACCACATCTGCAGATCAGCTATCTGCAATTAATTCACTGCTCTTGCTCTTTTCCCAGTGAATCTTAACAGCAAAATATCCTTATTTATTAATACCAGAGTGCTTGCTCTTGCACTTTGCAAGATTAAATTTAATCTCACTTCTCTCATTCTCTCTCTCATTCCATTCTTCTAAGATACTCCCATCCTCCTCCTCAGCCAAGCACTCCCTCATGTGCCTCCCAACATGCCTGGTGAGCACACTCCAACTCTTCCTGCCCGAATCATTACAAATTAATTAAGGTCAATCAAGACCAATTTTTGAAGCACTCCATTAGGCGTCTCAAAATCTGATTTTAAAGGTTTATTTGTACCTCCCTTGGTCACTCCCTTTCCATCCCTTCAATAACTAGTTAGCTCCATCGATTTCCTGCATCACTTTGCAGTTGTCATCGTCCTAATTCTCAAAGCACAGCCCTGCACGAATCCTGAAGTCTTACAAAATTACAAGTTCATCAGCAGGACATTTTAACTTCCAAAGACCACACGGACTCATACGCCTGACCCTAACCTGTGCTCTCAAAGAGAGTTTGTTATTCCCCCGTGCTGTGCAATGGCTCAACTGTTTAGTTTATTTCAAGAGTGGAGTGACAAGTTGATGCTCAGCGGTGGATCAGCTTCACTGAAACACAAATTCGTGCCCCAAAACCACAGACTGACAGAGGCAGGGAAAGAAGGTACAAAGAAATAAGGAGACAGAACTCATCAGGTTTGGGTTTTGAAGGTTTTTGGTGAGGTTTACTTTTGCTTGGAGCTTTCTGTAGAGGAGACGTGGAAGAGGCGATGCTGCAGTCTGATGGATGTTTACAATGGGTTCCTATTGTTAATTCAAAACAAAAACCACAAGTTGAAAACTAAGCTGGAACTTTGTAAGCAAAATTATGACATTGCTCGCTATAAAAATCACTGCATCAGAGGCTTTTTTTTTTACCTCAGTGAGCTTTCTAAGGTCACTGTGTTGCTGGTCACTAATACGTCCTCTGTCTGGGTACAAGCAGGAACAAACAGCTTGGGAGTATCATTAGTCTGCCCCCAGGTAACTGTGTTCTCTTGAGATCTGCCCCCAGCGATGATGTGCCATGCTAGTCATGCCTCACTGAAAATGGATGTGCTGGACCAAAGGTAGCCACTTCCAGCGAGACCAGGGCAATAGGGGGATTTTTTACAGTTAACTCTGTGAACAATTTTAACAAACTATTAAAAAACCCTACAAAGTGCAAGACGGCCAGTTCTGACCTCTTTTCTTGACACACAACACACCAGTGGAATTAGCCTCCATTTAGACTGACATAATTGTGTTGAGAATACAACTGGTGGTGATCATACCGACCCTGCTGAGAGCTCCTCTTTACGTCACAAATTAAGATAGGCAGTATCTGAAAGTAGAGATCTTTTGCTAGACAGGTCAGTATGGCTGAAAAGAAGCAGAAAAGCTTTTACACTCACAAGCTTTCCTCCTACACCTATGTTCTGAGATCCTGGTTAGCCTCCAGCCCCTTTGAACCAGCCACACAAGCACAAGACCCTTTTACCGTCACCCACCCTCAGTCACTTGCTTTTCTGTCTTGGGCACCTTCGCACAGCTCTGAAAGAACCCCATGCTGCGATGCTGATGTAGAAGCAGGAGCCCAGAGGTGTTACCGTAATAAAAACGATATAATACTATGGTATGTGAAGCTTTTCTAACAAGTTTGAATTTCAATTTGTACATCAAGTGACAACAGAGGAAATATGAAGACCAAGTTTTATTGACATATTTGAGGTACAATAAATATATTTACATGTTGACATCTTAAACATGGAATTACATGTTAAAAAAACTCGTACATGAGATCAATCTTTGCGTTTCCATTTTTACATTCACTTAAATAGGTATGACAAAGATCTCTTATGCAAGCGGAGGATTCGGTATAGTTCAGTATTACATTCAAGAAATTTGTGGTAAACACCTTGTGCAGATGATGCTGTAGAAAACATGAGGCAGACGAACCCCCAGTGGAGTCAGTATGATACAGTCGGCTGTTGAATTTATATCCTGAACTGCTAATAAACAAACTCTGTAATCCAGATTAGAGCAATACATTTGAAGTGATTCTCAAAGCACCCAAATATGTACAATGTTTAAGACTTTACAGGTTAGGAAGGATCACATTCAGTAATAGTAATAGGAAGTAGAATTGTGTCGACAGTGTTCATTTTTCTACGTGGCAATAAAAAAAAAAGTGCTATTACTATCACTGAATTCAAGAACAGAACTCCTGAAAAAGTAAAAAGGATAAAAGAGTTGTTAATCCTGTTTCACCTGGCTCGCTACAAATGCTAGAGCACGTACACAGTGTTTTAATTCTCCAATATGGGTAAAACTGCAAAGCAAAACGGTTAAGCGATGCTTCTCCAGTGCCCTGGGATGGGCAGCATCTCCTAAGGTACGATACCTGTAAGAGAAACCTCAGCTTTATGTACCAAAGTCTGTAAAAAGAAATACAGTACAATGTGCTTTCAGGGTGGGAGACGCAGGCTTCAGGTATCCCCAGAAGAGACTATAAGAAGAGAAAAGAGAGCAAAAGATTGAATACAATGCACTTAAGAAAAATTCTGGAAGACAGGAACAGAGAGTGAAAAGAGCAGGAATGTAACTAGGATACAAATATCCTTGTTGAAACGGAAAAACAGGGGTAAACGAGATGAAAATGAGTGAAAGCACGGGTAGATGAAAGGGTACCACAGGAAAAAAAGAAAGGTGACTTATCCTAACGGCACTTTGTATCAGTACAAACTGGATGTGATGGCGCGGAAGATCAGCTGTGAATAAATGAGTGTTAGCACCTTGTCTTTGTTGTATCTGTAAGTGAAAAGGCGTATTAATTAGTTAAAACACTGAAAGACTTTTCACCAACTGCAAAAGAAATTCTGCAAAAAATGATGTTGTTATTATATAAACAGAAATAAAACGATAAGGTTCCAAAGTCAGCCTGACAGACCCTAGGAAAAAATGCAACGCACATTAAAAACCATTAGAAACACACAAAGAAAATCCTGAACCACTGGATGAACATAATGTTAATACAGCAGTGTTTTAAATCGTGATCTTCCAAGTGACTACATGCAGCATTGCAAATACAGCCACATTTAACTGCATACAAGTTCCTTTACAAACATATTCTTAAACTTTAACACTGTTTAAAATTATATAAATGGTAAAAATCACTTAACCCAAGTGTTGTTACATTAAATAAAAGCAGTGGAATCTGTTGAAAAACAGTGTATATATCAAGCCCATGTCCAGTTAGTTAGAAAAATTCAGTGCATCCAACCAAGAAGTGAGAAAGCAACACAGGCACCTAAAAGACCCAGTGAGATTAACTTTCCCCTTGAGGTTTTCTTTAGAGCAAGAAGGACCACACTTTCCACCAAAAAGAGCACAGAAGTAGAAATCAGAGGTGTTTTTTTTTTTTAATTAAAAAACCCAACCCTGCAAAAAGCAGTGTTTTAAAGAACAAAATGATCCTTCCCAACCGTATTATACCAGAAGATGGTATACGTAAGGATCCAATATGAATCAGTGGTTTCGTACACAAGACCCTGTGCTCATGTGAATAATAAGTCATCTCCATGACAAAAAAATCAGGTTACAAAAAACCTTACGTAAAATCCTTAGGATTTGATACTAATTGAAAATAAAATACTTTCAAGTATTATGTTTATGAATTATTTGGTGGTTAGGACATGATTTAAGGTAACATTGAAACAAAAGCCCTATGTTACCCTAAATGACTTTTATAATGCAGCTAACTTTCTGCAATCTGTTCAGTATTTGTTTCCTTCACATTTCTCATGCAACATGCTGCTAAAAAAAATAAAAAGCACACAAAAATATTTTGTTTAAAAAAAAGGTTCATGTCTCTCTGAACAAAAATGCCTTTTTGACAGTGAGTAGGTGAAGCCAGATTTCTGCCTTCGAGTACCACGACCCACATAACAAGCACAGTACTACGCAAAGGACAAGAACAACACAATACTACACCAGAGAACAAATCCAGGATATCTCCTGAGTTAGACAAAAAACAGGCAAAAAAACCCCAAGAAATGAAACCCCGCTCCCTCCTGCCCACCCTCCCACCCCAGCTATAGGGGCAATGCACCCACACACACACACAGAGACGCGGTTACTGTGTGTAACGGCAGGAAGCGCCTACAGCAGCTTCGGGGAAAATGGCACAATTTTCAGCTAAACAGATAGAAGACACTACATTTTAAAATATATTAAAAATTCAGCACCAACTAAAATGTTTTTTCTTATTTCAAGTAGCTAGATAACGTTAAGAAAAAAATGACGAAGACCCTCAAGGTTCTTCTGAAATAACCTATGGTTTTGTAAAAAAAAAAAAAATCTCTCACCTAAATCCTTGCAGTGGAAAGCTAACATCAAAGAACCAAAATGCTCAGTCTGTTGGGCATTTTAATGCTTAGGACCTTTTTTACAGAAATTCGGAAATCTGAAGTGAATCTTCAGAATTAAATTGGGGAATAAATTAGGTATCTGATGATACTTCCCAGATGAGGTATCTACTCTTCTCTCATGAAGTCACATGGGAGATTTATGCAGCCCAAGTACAATATCCCTGTCTGAATTTATTCTCTATCACTGCTCAGAGGCAAACATTTGCATGGCAGTTCCTCCTTCAGCTACGAAGATGCTACGGACCTGTCCTCTTCCTGCCTAGCACCGATGACACCAAGCTTTTCCAACACCGCACATCATTCCATCACAGGGTATATGTGCCACATGAGCTGCTAACACTGTGAGGAACCAAGGTGTTACATGACCAACTTGAATTACGTGTCAAACCAAAATAGCCCAAACTTTTGAGAACAATATTACACAACAGACCTAATTTGTACTTGTAAAGCACAACTGAATGAACCTAGAAACCCCATGTCTTGGTCTGACAGTGCACGGTATTTCCCCTCAAAAGTTAAAGGACAGATTTATTTTTTTTTTAAATATAAAAAAGCAAAACATTCTAGTAAAATAACACAGATCATATGGCCAATCTAATCTTTTAGAAAAGGCAAAATATGATTAGTTATGAATTGAATTCTCCAGTGCTACAAGATGAAAATAAAATAATTTGGAAAAAAAAAAGTTGGCTCCATATAATCAGCTACTGGAGTTGCCTATTCAAATCATTATAAAATTATGCTAATAAAAACTGAACAAATAATACACAGATCAGGATATATGTATTGACTTACTAGCATCTTTATAAAAATTTGAAGATATACACAAAAACACATCAACATTTATGGAACTGTATCCATCAAACTTAGATAAGACAACACAAAAAACTAACAAGTAGCTAAGATGTGGTTGACTGTAAGCATTTTGAGTAACATTTTAATTTTAAAAGGTCAATATTTACATACTACATTAAACGATTTTTTTTTTCATTTTTTGCATTGTATTTTGAATGCATGTTAAAGAAAGAACAAGATAATGGTTGCAACAGATCTTCCGAGAAAGTTAACTTAAGACACTCAGATTTATCTATGTGCTGAAAGAGAACACGGCAAGAACACATCCATCTAGCTTTACCTCTACTTCCTTTGCAGTTTTTTGGGAGGAGACAACAAATGGATCGAAAAGAGCTGTATCATCCAAACCGATCATTACCAAGAGATCCACTTTTAAGTTAGGGTTTGAGAACTAACAAAATACAAACATTTTAATGAATGACCCACCTAAGCGCTACTTTTGCTACTGAGTTTAAGATAGTAGAGAGATACGGTGACAACATAGGGTTTGAGTATGTATGTGTATAATAAAACACATATAGACATACATACATATAGAATGTTTACATACAGTAAGATACTGCAACAAGCAGCTAAAATCACCACCAGCAACCCACTCGTACTCTGTCTATGCACAAGCAATGATCTACTGCAACCGCCTTTAGAGAGGATACATCTAGTCATTAAACAGGCATTGCTTACGTTGCCTCCTACATTTAAATAGATCTGAGGCGATTTCACGTCTTTATTCCAAGGCCACACATTTTTCTCAAAAAAAAAAAAATTTAAAAAACCCAAGTGAATAAAAATTCTTAAAACTTAAGTTGGCTGAACGTCAGCCTCTTTGGGATGGATTCAAAACCCAAAGCAGGAGCATTACTACAAACTACTTTGACTTTTGAATCAAACCCATATTCTTAGGCTCCAAGAAACCCTCTAACCCCAATAACGTTTGCTTCTGACAGGACAGCTGATCAACTGCAGATGTTTCTACTGCTGAACTCAGCTGCTGGTTTGTCTGGCGTTTGCATCTAACCCAGATTTCCAGACACGCACTATTATCGCTCCACTCCAAGATGTCTTCCCATCCTTCTCATCACAGAGAAGCTGCTCCCTAACAGTAGGATGAATAACTGTTTAATGACTCGTTTAAAGAGAAGCATTTATTTCTTAAAACTAAAACCGACATAACCTGAGGAGGCAGTGCAGGGGTTCTAGTGCTCATGGTATGAGGAGTTAATCAGCACGGGGCAGATCACCTCGTGTGAGTCTTCGGGGTCGGCTCCCACTGGGCACTTCCTACCTGCGGCTCATTCTCTGTCCTGGGCTTGGGTCTACCCTGAAGCACTAGTAGCACTTTATGTATAGCAACTGTGCTGGATGTTATTTAAGAATTATGCATAAATAGAGAACTACACAGATGGGTGCAAAACTCACTTCTGTGCCAAAATTCTCATGATGTTACTGTGTCTTGACACTAAGTTGTAAATGGGCTTAAGAGTATTCTTTCCATCCTTTTTCCCAGTGCAATATTTCCAAAGTACCATATTATTCTGTATTATTTCTGTGAACAAATAGCAGTTTTACCTAGAAGATTTTTGACAGTATTTATTATTCAATCATAATCTTTAGTAAGTTTTACTTAACTGCAATTCTGGACCAAAACTGTAAGCCAATTAGGTCCTTGTGACTTGGTTACCATTAAATCTTTCAAAAAAAAAAATCTATGCTACTATAAAATTGCTTAGTTCATCCTTCCATACTTGGCATGCCTACTTTGGACCCCATTCGTAGCCGTTTCCTTACATACCAATAGTGCTCTTCTGCGGTCACTCAGGTAACAAACCTACAGGGTTTCTCTAAGTCCCCCCCTTCAAACAGTTGGTGGAGTGCTTAAGAGTATTCCTAAAATAAAGGTTGAAGCAAAAGCTCACAGTCTAAAAACTAAATAAATGTTCATAAAAACTGGAATCCAATATAAAGATGACATTTTAATAAGTTTATTCAGAAGTAACTGAAAAAAACTGTTCCTTTGGCAACACCATCTAGATGGTTCTAACCAAAAGGATATATTAAGAATTTTACTTTGAATAAAATATAAGGTCCTTAATGTCTGCATGGAATTTTTGGGAACTGCCACATTCACCACAGATTCACAATGTCCTTATAATCCTATATTTATCAGGAACAACAGATCAAACCAAATCCTTTCAGTTACGGGTTTCTTATGGTTCAGCATTAGTCACAAAATAAATCTCAAAGAAAAAGAAAAACCTAATCAAAATAAAGCATATGGCAATCATGAAACGCTAGCCCAAAAGAATTATTAGGAATGCGCCACTCTTCCTGCATAACATTTTTGAAGTGAGCCACTAAATATTTCTTCTTCCTTTTATCTGGTAACGTCATTTAAAACAACCTAGTTACAGCTTGGGAGTTCACTACCCCATGATGCTACTGAAGGGCAAAGATCCTTGTTTTTAAAAACCAAGGGAAAATACAGCAGTGTTTTATAGAATAAGTTGAATTGGAAAGAGAAGATGGAAGTCTGTGTTGGAATAGAAAAATGCAAAGACAGACAACATATTTACAAAGATCAAAACTACAATTTTCCAGTGTCACCTCCAAAGCTTCTCAGCATACTGCTATTCAGTGAAGTAGACCACGTTTACATCTATGCAAGAATACCTTCTGTGCTCTCAGATATGCAACATAACTAACGTGTTCTGTTTAGAAAAGTGAATTTTCATTCAAACACCTCATATTGAAGATAAGAGCAACCATTATCAAATATTCTTTGCTAGGAAGAAAGTTTTTTAATCTTTCGATGTAAACGTTCTCTCTCAAGTCACTGTGGTGACACAGTAGGATCTTGAAGAACAGTGTCTACATGCATTGAAAGCATTTTGAAAAAAAACCTGTAGTTCCACGTGGTTACAACAGAAGGTGAAGAAGCCGAACAAAAATTCCACCTTTGCAGATCCTCTCAAGTTCAGCTCTTCTGGAGTACATCTTGCTGCTTTCCGTAGTTCAACATAGCAATTAAAGACTAAGCTGAAAGGTTTCACAACCTGATGGTTTGCCACTGCGTCGTGTCTCCACAGCACGCTTCTGTTAGTGTCAGGGTTTCTCTCAGCAGACATCACTCAACTATCAGTGCCACGTTTATGTGGGACAGATCTATCATGTGCCTGTTAAAAGTTAAAAGAAATTTAAACCTGGTACTGAAACTGATTCTAGGGGTGGAGAACAAACAAGGAGGTTCTACGAAGGTCATTAATAAACAGATGCTTGATTGGCTTAAGAGAAACATTGCGCAGAGGAGACTGATTTAATCTTAAGAGAGGGAAGGAACTGAGGCAGCAGCAGTGCTTAACTATTTACCTGTGGAATTTCTGTTGAAATGCTAAAGCATGTGCTGGCTCCTTAAATTTTGCTATGGCTTTCCGTTGTTGAGGAAGCATCTGTAAACTCTGCAGAGACAAAAAGCCAAAACATGTTTTTAGTATTTGCTTAAAGATCCCTTTAAATTAATTTTGCATTAAACCCATTGAAATGTTTTCATATTTGTTTTCTCTGAAACATTTGTTGGTGTCCAGGGAATGGAAACAGACTTCTGAGACTGCAGTCAAGGACCCAGCTAAAGGTATCAAGCTGGTACATTAGGCAACTGTACTAACCGGAAAACGCAGACCATCACCAGCTAACGAAGGCAACAGCTTTTCAATTCCATCCATTCAGCTGAACCAAACCCTGCAGCCAAACTGCCACCAACTGAATGAGAAACATTCAACTGGGCAGAGCTCAACTTCCCACACGAGTGCCCGGGAGTCATTCACCTGATGTACATTAAAGGATTGGGGCTTTCCACAGGTTAAACAGGAGAGAAAGAGGAAAAAAGTGTTTGGTTTTGCTCTCTAGACTGTATACCCTCACACTATTTTAACAAAAACAAGTAGGTAGCTTTTGACAGACTTACAACCACACGACTCTGATGAGATGGCTCAGGTCACCACTTCCAAGTCCTACTAGTAATGGGAAAAAATGCAACACACATCTACCCAGACAAGTCTATGGAAACGTGCTTCCCATACCATGAGAGCAGCATTTCACAATGCTATAACTATCTAAAAACCGCTGTGTAGCACCAAAACTATAGCATGCCTCAGCCAAGGCTTTGGAGAACTCATGCTCCCTGCTGCAGCAGGAAAAGTCCAGGCAATGCCAAGATGATCCCAGAGAGCATTCCTGTGATTCCAGTACCCCACAGCAGGTTTTGGATGTTTAATGGCCTACGCTGTGGCACGTTCAAGACAGAACTGTTCTGATTCAGCATCAGAATCTAACTGTATGTTAGACACAGACACATTCAAATCTATATTAAATCCTTTCAATAATGTTCAGACATGGTGAGGAGCACAAATTAATGGCACTTCTGAAAAAGTAATTCAGCGTGTGGGTTTTACACCTGAGGCAGTACAAAAAGAAGCTAAAAGCACCGGACAGGTCTTTATATGCTACTAATAACAGCTGTTGATTTTCAAAGAATACATGATACCTGCAAAATCCTTAGTCTTATGATCTTTGTTATGATGACAAAAAGTATCATGTCTTATTAGGAATTTGATCTGAATTTAGTATTACTCTGTTACCTACTGATTTTACAGGATGCCAACGGCCAGTCCAGGAGGCAGGGCATGGCCAGCCACACAGCACTGCCTCTGGAGATGGGCTGGCTCTATCGGGCATCACTTGACTTCTTCTCATTTAACGAGGGGACGCTCACGTTTCCTCCACAGGAGATTTCCCTGTTGTCACACTGCACTCCACTAGAATCTCCTTCTATCATGAATTCCTAAACTGAAATACCATAATCCTTCCCAATGTCACAGCTCTGAGAAAACAACTTCATTCACATCCTCTCTTTAAGTTGACCTAGTCAGATGTTCACCAGAGGATGAAAACTCCTTCCCAGACCCACTCAGGTGTAAAGGATTGACAATACACAAAATAACTTCCAAGGGATTTCAAATGACTGGTTACTTTATGGATTGGGGCGTACCGATCTACCATACAGCACTTTCCAAGACCATCCTGAGATCAGAGATATTCTGGGCATGTTCCCATTTCACTCTGGCGAAGAGAGATTACATTCTGACACACGCAGCACTAAAAAGAAAAACTGGTTTAGCCTGAGGAGGAGTCTTTTATATGGAAAGGATTTAGGTAGCATAGAGCTCACATTGAACTTGATTATCTCCTTTTCCTGCTTTCTTAGGCACTGTGATGAGAAGATGCAGATCTTGCGTCAAACAGAAAAGGCAACAACCAACCAATATTTCACACTCACTCATGCTTTTGATTGAGAGTTTGCCTACAACTGTTTTAAAACATACTATCTAATTCAACAACTGAAAAATAACATCAGAAATTCTGTCTTTTTCTGCAAGTGAACCAGTGGCTAAACCATGAATGCCATAAAAGCACTATTCCCTCTGCAAACACTTCTTTAGGCCTGCAGACCTACACCGCCCTCAAATTTCTCCTTTACTCATAAGTTTTTAACAAAAATAGTGAAAATAATATTGAAATAGCCTGTACAATAATAGCAGAACAATAATTTCTAGTTAAGCTTCATTGCCTTGAGACGAGCAGCAGGACATCCATGAGTAGAAAGCAAGAGATCTCTTGCAGAAAGTGAACATCTTTGAGACCAAAACTCTCGGAGGTTACACAGAGAGGAAGACATTGAAAGGGAGATAACAGAGCACGGGGAGATGGAAACCAAGCAGATAGGAGCAAGACTGAAGCAAGCGCTCATTTCAATTATAGAGGACACATGGGAAATAAAAGTTTCCTCCTTTACTTAATTTCTTTCATAGAAGTAAATGGACTACCTAATAGACTGCACATTCAGTTCATCGGTGAGTTTGGGATTAGGAGTAGCAGTCCATGTGAAGCTGCTAAAAAAGGGCCTATGCAAAAAAATGTAAACTTTCCTAACCAACATCATCTCCAGTGTGTGATCCAACCTGCTCTGCAACAAGTTGAATAGCAGCACAGCAGGCATTTCCTAAAAAGAAAGACTGGATTCTATTTATTCTTCCCTCCCATCAATAAATGCAGACATCTTTTTATTATCCTCACAGCCTCCTGACACCTGCAGCATCTTTCCTGGGAGTGACACCTCCTAGCCATTGCCAACAGGCATAGAGGCGGGGACAGAATGTATTTATTTTATCCTCAGCTGCTGCATCTGATCTCCTCCTCATTCCTCCTTTTCTGCCATCTTTGATTCTGACATTTAATAGTAAACCACCTTTAAAAGTGCTTAACTTTCCATCTCCATATGTGAGACGAGAAGAGATGAGAAGAAAGGATGTTCTGTCACGGAGATGGCATCACTAGCTCACACACCGCTCTACAGCAGGGCTGAACAGGACAGGCTCTTTATGGAGCTGCTCCTCCCCTAGCCCCAAGGATGGAGCAGGACTGCCCATATCTTCTCCCACAGTCGACGGAGCTGGCAAAAACTCTTGGTTGAAAATGTTTTTACAGGCAAAAGACCACACAGGTCACCGCGCCAGCCCTGTGCGCTTTATGTGCTGTGTCCCATGGAGAACTGCCCTGCTGACCCCAGAGGAGCGCTTGTCTTCCGGGTGCGCTCATCGTTTCCATTGATAAGCCTTTAAACCAGAAATAAATTCCCCGACTTTGAATGCAGTGTCAGAGCAGACAGCTGCCTTTACTCTAACTGAGCACTAGGTAGCACTGTCACTCTAAGAAAGCGAAGAGAAGCACATCAACACACAATTGTTTTTCCCTTCTGAGACCAGAAAAGAAAGGACTGCACTATCAGAGTAAAACGCATATTTGTAAAACTACTCAAAATACAGCTAAATCACAGCATTCTCATCACCTCTGATACACAACAGTGGAGATTTTTGAGATTTTTTTTACTTCCTTTTTTTCAACATCAGAATTTATGATCTTAAATCCTCACAAAGCAATACTGAGATTTTGCACTGATGTTTTATGTTTGCAATCATTTGATATAAGAAAATACGAGTAAAGATGATGGAACACCTCCACAGAGCAATCACTCCGTAGCTGAGTTATCTGGAGATCCAGCAAATGATCTGCTCTACCTATCAACATCATGAAAAAAAAAATCTGAAGGTGGCAATAACTAGCTGAACATAAACCTCTTTATACAGTATAAACATCAAACCCAGACTCAAGAGGACCAAAAAAACACGCTGGGTTTTTCATGACCTTTGCAACTTATTAGTAATCTACTTTAGCAAGTGGTTCTGGATGGATGTGCACTGAATGTCACTGCTCCAGTGCAGTCCCCAGGAGGCTCTATTGTGGTGGTGTGCTCAGAAATCTTCTCTACCTTCCAACACTTTGGAATGCATAATTTTATTTTTAGTATGTGATTATTTTAGATTCAGCATTCAGATTTTACAGGTGTATTATTTGTATCTGAAAGCTTATCCTCTCCAGAAAAAGTCTGACAGCAAACTCTATGTTGAAAGGAAGCATTTTTCCTGCTAATTTAATCATGTTTGAGTTGTAAAATGCAGCTTCAAATAAGGGGCTGTTCCTGGAGCCCCAAAGATTTTCTTCTATCTTGAGAATCTTAATGGTATTTTCTTTCCTATGTTAATAAAAGAGCAGCTTTAATGAAGCAAGGATGAGAAAGAGTCTTCAGCGATTAGTCAATAGAGGGTATTTCAAAGCTCATACACGGGAAAAGATAATTTTCTCCATTTCCAGGGTATGATAGGGAAAAAAATGCTGAATTTCCAACTTCCACTGTAAAAGTCTCTCCATCTTCTCTTACGCATGCCCAGCAGTTCCCAAACACTGACTCAGAACCATCCTCTGAAAGCAACTTGATGGCAAAGCTAAAAGCATTGAACATCATAAATTGAGAGAAGTTTTCACCTTTCCCTCCCAAGGTTTGCGCAAGCTACTTGTGCCTCAATAATAATACTGACATGAAAAAGCTAAAAATAAAAATTTGACTCTTTTGTACCCATTAAAATAATGTAATCTCTTCCTCCCCATTGACTCATTGATAATTTATAGACTTTTTCCATAAACATGTTAAAACTTTCTGTCACGCCAGCGAAAATCCTCCTCCTGAGAAAACACATGTAGGATAAACACACTGCAACAAAACCAGGAGCCAAACTATAGATTTAAAAATAGAAATCTGTGTGGAACCAATTGCTCTACAGATTCGCCAGCAGGGAAGGTGCAGATTGAGCAGATCAAAAGAAGAATGAGTACCAAGTAGAATATCCCTTCTCTATCACAGCCTCCTGAGCATTTCCAGTTGCAGGGGATCTTGTACAGCACTGAGAACCAACACTAGTATAAACATTAATTTACATCCACAAGATGATCCACTCATGCACTTTGGGATGTTGACGTCTGTAAAGGACTTTGTTGAGACTGTGCTAGCAACAGATGTCTGTCTCAACATTGCTGGAACATCTTGCCTCAACGGATGCTTACCCTGCCATCGCTGCAGCAACACAGCACCTGGCCGACCACAAAAACCACCCATCTCCTGTTTGTACCCTTACCCCGGCACATATACCCAGACCCAGGGACAGAAAAATCCCCCAGAGAGACAGCACTGGGTATGTGCACCACCGCCGAGTGGGGGGTGAGGCTAAGCAAAGTAACTCCCGAAGGGGTGAGGCTAAGCAAAACAATTCTCGGAAGGAGCGAAGACACCTCGATAAAAGAACCGTGACAACCAGCACCCAATCTAATTCCCCACCTGACGTGAGGTCGACTTGGACTGACAGGACGCCGCAGCTCCATGGTGGTAGCTATTGCACCTTACTTTACTTTCCCCCCCCCCTTCTCTTTCTCTCCATTTCCTGCTTCTATGCGAATGTTTTTGAAACTATTAAACTTCTTTTCTTTACGGCATCTGACCTCATTTGTGTCTTAATCTCACTCTGGGAATAACAAAGAATCTCCCCAGACCTGACCATTCCGGGCCTGGACATTTACTTGGCGTCACGGACAGGACTCCCTGAAGTGAGAGTGCCGCATTTTCACTCACTTTCCTTTATGTGTGTACCTCTCACGGACATAAAGAGTGGACCCTCTGTTGAAATTTGCTTCTACTCTTTGTTGTAACTTACGTGTGTGCCTCTCTGAGACGACCACTCCGCCTTGTTTGACACGGGTCAAAATGTTTTGTACAATCTCTTGGAAAAATATATTGCTCGCCCTTCTGTACCAGGCATGGACTGTGCACAAAAAAATTGTTATAATCTGCAAAGTGTAACGGACCGAATCAATGCTTTACAAAAGGATGCCAAATTGTGGTCCGGAAAGGGAAAAAAAAAAATAAAAAAAATCAATCATTTGTGCTGTGTTGGGTGCAAGCCTGGTTACAGCTGTAGAAACTAGAGATCAACAAGTCACAACAGAATCACAAATTATACAGTCTCTACAAGATTTGGTTCAGTCTCTAAAAGGGCAGGTAGAGACTTTAAAGGAACAATTGTCAGGAGAAAGAGCTCAGGTAAATTACTTGCAGTCTGTATTGAAAGAAAAACTCCTTGCGGGTGAGGAGAAGGTGAAACCTCTTGAGAAAAGAGTCGAATACCCCAATCAGGAATTAGAGGAGGCAAAACTAAGATTGGACAAAATGAATTTTCCCACTAGTTTTTTGAGACCCTTGGTCAAAACTTAATTCAAATATGAGGATGATTGGGACAAATCTCCTCAAATCACTACTAAGGAAATCCCATATTCGGCTACTGAACTAGCTAAACTGAAAAAAGATTTTGGCCGTACTCCTAAGGAGCCGGAAACAGAGTATGTTTGGAGAGTGTCATTGTCTGGTGGGGACCAGGTATTGTTAAATGAAAAAGAAGCCGAAGGCTACTGGGGGCCTGAAGTGTTTTTAACCACCGGCAATGACAGTGCTCCCTGGTCCCTAACCCAGACGGCAGCCTATTGGGCTGGAGAATTAAATCCGTTGGAAAGGGGAGATCCCCTTGCAATTGTGGGGACAGTTGACCAGTTAGTAGAAAGTGTACAAAAGGCAGCATGTTTGCAAATGATGTATGACCGGGAACTTAAACCTAAACATGAATCCCCAGTGATGATACCGGTCAATCCAGAACGAATGACTCCTCTTATAAGAGGACTCCCCGATTCTCTGAAACCTATTGGCATTCAATTGCAAGGAAAAATACAGACGATGTCCCAGGGGGATAGGGCTGTCGCCGCATTAGAAGAAATCGTGAACCCTAATTGTTGATCCCAGGAAAAAAAGTTTGGACCTGTGGAGAGGTTGCTCAAGAATTGATTAATTATGTGAGAAAATACAGCCCTGTAGCCACTTCTCTCACCAAACCAGAATCAAAAGTCTTAAGATGCACAGAAATGAAAGCACCCCTGAACAAAAGTAAAGAGACATTTCCTGTAACAACATCTGGTGGCAAAGATGTAGGGAACAGATGAAATAATTTCTGGACCATGGGATGGCGAAAAGGCATTCCCTGAGAACTTATGAATGGGTTGTCAACAGAAAAATTGGGAAAATTAGTACTGGGATGGCCTGAAAAATCCACAAATCAAAGTCAAAAATCCTATTCCTAGTGCTCCTTCATTGGATCTAACCGCCTCCCACAGGCCGCTGGAAAACTAATCCCTTCACCCCCTTGTAGTGAGCGGGGAGGCTAAGGATGGATATATGTATTAGGAGGCTCACTGAAAACCATCGAGGTGATTTATTGATTACTTGTTTTCTAGAACCTAGATTAGTACCCATAACATTTTTGGTAGACACAGGAGCCCAAATTTCAGCCCTTAAAACAGAAGATGCTACACAAAGTGGCATCACCTTGTCTAAACAACAGATGTTTGTTGCAGATGCTTTTGGTACTGTCTGAGCACAAACATTGGCTATTGTTGGTTTGCGACTGCCCAGGGAAGACGCAGACACTTCGGTAACAATGGTTGTGGGACTGTTTCCACTTAACCTTTTACGACTTGATGTTCTGAGGGGTAAAGTGTGGACAGACGATAAGGGAAAAAAATAGACATTTGGCGTCCCATCAACCAACATACAACTAATTACATACCGCACCTTCACTTCCTCCTTCATGACTGACGAATGTCAAACCTTATCTGTTGCTTTTAGAGGCACGAGAGGGAATTACTCCTGTATTGCAGGACTGAAGAACAGGGAATTGTAGTGCCAACCCATTCCCCTTTCAACTCTCCTGTGTGGCCAGTTCGTAAACCGAATGGAAAATGGAGATTGACTGCAGACTATCAAAGACTTAATGCTAATTCAGGACCACCCACAGCCGCAGTTCCAAACATTGCTGAGCTCGTAACATCCATCCAGGAATAAGCTCACCCCATTATGGCAACTATAGACGTCCTTTGGAGGAAGGAATAAAAGTTTACCAGTATATTGATGATGTTCTCATAGGAGAAAATCAGTTAGACAGGGTTTGAACAATGCAGGACAAAATTATTTTGCACTTAGAAGACTTGGGACTGAAAATTCCTATGAAAAGATTCAGACACCAGCAAATGAAGTAAAATTCTTAGGGATATGGTGGAAAGGGGATGACTTATTCCTCGAGACACCCTTGCTACATTAGACCAGACAAAAATACCTGAAACAAAGAAAACTACAACATGCATCAGGATTGCTTATGTTTTGGAGAAAACGCATTCCAGATTTTTCTCTTATTGCAAGACCTTTGTATGATTTGGCATGAAAGGGAGTGTCGTGGGACTGGTCCCCAGTCCATGACGAAGCCCTGCAATTACTGCTGTTTGAGGCTAATAACTATCAAGCTCTGGGTCCGATCCATCCTTCAGACCCTATCCAAATTGAGTGGGGATTTGCCCAATCACGTTTATCGATACATCTGTGGCAAAAAGGGCCTGAAGGATCCACTCGATCTATAGGGTTTTATTCTAGAAGCTTTAAGGATGCTGAGAAACGGTATTCCACCTGGGAGAAAGGTTTGTTTGTGGTTAGCCTAGCTTTGTGAGAAGCTGAATGCACCATACGTAAATAAGCAAGGTCCCTTTAAAGTAATAAAACGTGTATTGACTGGGACACCACCCCCTGACGGGGTGGCACAGAGAGCTTCAGTAAGAAAGTGGTATGCTCAGATAGAACATTAATGTAACATTTTTGAAGTTTCAGAGGGTGCAGCCAAAACCCCAGCTATTCAGGAAACAATGGCTTTAGATACTGAAAGTAGCACAACTTCACCCGTGGTGAATGTTGCCCCCCCCGTTCTCAGAACAGCTACAAAATGTGTGGTTTACAGATGCCTCTGCAAAAAGAGGGCAAAACATGGAAATATCAAGCTGCCGCCTTGCAAATACAGACCAAACAAAAAATCGTCACTGAAGGGGAGGACAGTGCTCCAGTAGGAGAACTGGTAGCAGTATGGAGTGTGTTTCAACACGAGGCACAGTCTACTTCTCCTGTCTATATCTATACTGACTCTTTTGCTGTCTTCAAGGGATGTACTGAATGGCTTTCATTTGGGAACAGAATGGGTGGGAAGTTAACAGAGCACCCGTGTGGCAAAAGGAAAAATGGCAAGATACATTGACAACTGCAAAACAAGGACATTTCGCAGTGGCATGGGTAGACTCCCACCGAAACGATCAAACCCCAAACCTGACCATTCCAGGCCTGGACAACAGCTTCAAAAATCTAGCAC
This sequence comes from Pterocles orientalis, assembly GCA_011057875.1. NCBI lineage: Eukaryota > Metazoa > Chordata > Aves > Pterocliformes > Pteroclidae > Pterocles > Pterocles orientalis. The sequence continues at coordinate 265,720 of WKFP01014894.1, read as the reverse complement.
CATCTGTGTAAGAGTGATTGCTGTGAACAGGGACAGCACAGATATTCAAACATTTTGTTTTCAGTTCTTGCCTTACAAGGCACTTAAAATTGCTGCTGCCTCTTTCTCATTTGGTGTGTTAACACTTCTGTGGTATGTCATGGTACCAGAAAACAACCAACCAACCAACCAAACGAGCTAAATATTGCATATGGCGGTCCTAGTCTCATATTCTTCCCATAAAAGGATCATTTCTCCCCTGTGTATCTCACTATCCACACTTGTCAAACACCACTCAGTCTCAAACAAGCCAAGAAATTTCTAGCCTTCTACAAGCCAGACTTGGAATTCAAGTGCAGAATAAGCAAAAAAAAGCATTCTGCATTGTTCGATAAATTCAAGCATCTTTCAAATACTACTTCTAGATCTCTGATAAGATGAAAATAGATGATTTAGAAACCGTAATTGCCAAAGGTGCGGCTGATGCTGCTGCAAGAATGCAAGTTCAGTAGGGCACAGGGATGTACCAAATCCCACTGGAAAATCAGGTATTATTTTTTTCCTATAAACACACCCTTCTAAATTGGTCTGTGACACTGAACTGAGACACCAAAATTTGGAGTCTGCTATCAAACAGCAAGTACTGAATAAATTTTTTAGCACATTCTCAATAACTTCTCTCAATTGCATTTCCTAGCAGGGTTTCTATTAATCTCCTTGTAATATTCTCATGCAAGATTTAGCAAGTAAACACTGAATAAATGTGCTTTGGAACTGTATGAATAATTTCCTAGAGTACTACAGAACACAAGGGACAAAGTATTTTGTGAGAGTATTTTTGCTTTCACAAACAAATTAAACCTCTCTGAACTGACGACATAAATAATTCAGCATTATTCCAGTTACTAAACTGGGAAGCGAGTTAGAGTGCACATCTTTAGGAGAACAGGGTGTTTTGCAACAGAGATGATCCCACTCAAAGAAGTCTCATAGAATAGCTCCAATTCATGCATTGCATTTGTCTGAAAATGTTGATCCTGTCAAAAGAAACACCAAGAACTGAAAAATTCAAGGAAAAACAATTCTCCTCATGTATATGTTTCATTATTTATTGACTGGTACTTTCAAATGTACGAACAATAAATCAGACAGGGCCTCCTAAGCCCTTCAGTGCTTTGAAAAGTTCCTGTTTTACTAAAGTCAGTTTAACGGATACATCAGTTCCAGGAGGCAGTTTACAAACTGAAGCCTCACAGTAGATAAAATCAGTGAGTGTGTGTGTCATAACCTTGCTCACAGGCTTCTCCTAAAGAGAGCCTTCTAAAACATAAAGGATAAATAAAATCCTTCAAAGGAAACTGTTTTCATCTGGAAAGGTAAATGATGCTACACGGTACAAAATCTCCACTGGGCAGTGGTCACTAAGTGCTCTTTCCCCAGGACTGCAATGCCAGGAATTGGTAAATGTTAAAAAGGAGGGTAGGTGCAAGTCAACAACACAGACAAGGACAGCAACCAAAACATATTTGCTTCGATATGATCATTTGGCTTTAACAACCTCACAGAATGGCTGTGCTGGTATTGTTTCAGAACGTAACAGATAGTACAGAAAATCCAAAATGAAGGAGACTCTTTTGCAGCAGGAATGTGATGTTTAGCAAAATCCTACCCTACCTCCTCTGCTGCAATATCATCACATGCTTGTCTTTGCTACCAGGTGTAGCGTGTGTGGGTGGGGGTGCCTTCAAACATAAATTACCAATAAACACACATTGTATTTAGTGTCAAGGAATTAATTGAGCTTTCTGGAATGAAAGCCTTTTGGCACAAAAATGATAAACCGAGGCTGACCTACCTGAATGGGTCCCACTGACATCAGCAGGTTTTTCAGTTGGACATCAGTAGTTGATGAAGAAAGCCCTTCAACTGACACAATACAGGGCTGAGGTTTGCACTCCACCACTCGCAGGTTCTGTTTATTTGGCATCAAGCGTCCTCGGCCCATCTGGCCTGCTACTCCTCTGCCTCTCCCGTGCATAATGACCTGCCAACAACAAAGGTAACAGTATTTTGATTTACTCACCTAGTGCTTCTGCTCACTGCATTTGACAGATGATACAAAAGTTGGCAATTTACTTAAAGACTTGATTAAAGTAGGCATTGATTTAAAACAGCTTGTTGCTGTTTGCCCATTTAAAAGGCCACTTATCCACATATCCATCCACTGCTTATACAAACCTCTTTAAGGCAGATAGCAAGTTATATTTTGGATTATATACATATTGCACTGAGGGTAAAAGCCTCAGCATTAACAGATCAGCCAAGTAATGGAGGGTCTCAGAGCAAAATATATAACATAGTTTCAACGCTTATCACATTAGCAGCATGTGCTCAGCTCCCATATTTTGAGTCTGGCCAAAAAAACCAACCAGTGATCCGTCTCCCTTTTCTTTTCTCAACCCACAGATAAATTGAATGTACCCACAAGAGCAGCAAACTGCTTCAAGTGCCTCTACTCTGTACTGCTACTAACTCTCGGGTTCTTAACAGCATGCATAGGTAAATATGCACACAGTAAAAATTTTAAAACAATTTTCAAAGTTTCCTTCCCCCAAATCCTGTAGGATCTGGCATCACAGTATCCCCTGGAGCAGGAAATGTATGGATTTAATTCTTGTAAATTAAAGTCAAACAGTTGGAGAGAGGAAAAATAACAAATGAAACAGAGTTACAAACATTAAACAGAGTTAACACTTAACATTGAGTTAACACTCAGCATGGTTTCCCCATTGCTATTTGGAAAGCCTATGGAAGGTAGCGACTTTTCACATCCCTCTACGTCAGCAAGGAAACTTCATCCTTACATGAAGATTAAGGTCAACAATTCAAACCCAAGAAATAACTTAAAAGCCAAAATACCAGCTATTTTCAGGGAACGTGCCGGTTTGCAAATGCTGAGAAGCACACGCCAGTGACACCCAAATCCTCTCCCTGCCTCCTCCCAGACCACAGCCGGCGTGAAAATTCAGCTACGAGACAATCAACTATTTTGAGCAATACCAAAGAGCATCCCGGAACAGTCGCTGTGCCCTCCTATGTATGCAGGAAACTGCCAGAATAAAAGCTTAAGCACAACTTGACAAAAACTCTTGGTTCTAAACCCAGAAAATATGCTGGACACCATCTCCTACAGCAGCTATCTTGGGACACACGCATTTCCCCCAGGGAGTACTGTGCTGGCCAGAAAATCAGCAGACGAAACAACCTGCAGGCATCTCCAGTCTGTGCTGGGTACAAACAGGTCTCTCTAGATTAAAAGCTTTATATGCAATTATGCATCTCCTGGGTCATGCAGCCCTGTACTAGCAATTGACAAACAGAATGCTAGTGATTAATGGAGCAACACAGCTAGACAGTAAAACTTCTAGCAGCAATATGCATCTAAAAATCACCTTTTTATGCTGATGGATTCCCTGGATGTTTTTGACTCCTTGAGGAGCTGGTGAATGGATCTGTGCCTGCTGCTGCTGTTGGTGCTGCTGCTGTTGCATTCCCTTTGTCAATGTGACCTTCCTCACTGGCTGCTGTTTCGGCTCCAGGGGTTGTTGAGGCCGCTGGGGCTGGCTCTCTGGGTGAAAAAAGCCAGCATCCTCTCCCCCCTGCTGAAATCAACAACACAACAGGCGGCTCAATGTCCAGGCACTGCAAACCCTCGCCCTGAGCAGCCTCCGGCCACATCCAGCTCACTCCGCGCACAGAGAACACCCAGTGAGCCGTCTGTCCGCTACAGCAAACCCACAGCCAGGGCAGGTCTGTGCAAGAGCTCAGCCTGGAAATTGGGCTTCAGTTTAAAATAAAACCACGGTCTCTGAAGTACAGTTTACTTTGTTCAGACTTTATTATTATTACAATGTTCAATAATGTCTTTTCATATAGAAAGCAGCAAGGTGTTTTAACTTTCCAATCCCTCACATGTAAACTACGGTGTGCATTATTTTATCACTATTTTTCTTTTTTTTTTTTTAAAGAGAGATATGCACATTACAGAAAAAGGAGCAAAGAACTGTGAATGCTGGAAGAACCAGGCAAATACCCTGCTCATGTTTAAAACTCCAACCTCTCTTTAGTTAAAAACTGTATTTATTTTGAAGTGCGTATTTATTCGGCCATCTTCTATACCAGCAGCCTTTTAAGCAGTCTCTTTCCTCAAACACTCTCCAGACTTGGAACAGTTCTTACCCAATGTCTTGTTTAGTTTGTTTTATAAAGCTCTTATTATAGACGTTTATAAATCACAAGCACAAAGAAACATCACCTCAGTCCCCCTCTCATCCAATGTAGCTCTTTCCACTACATCTCTCATTGCAATCAAGCACAGTAAAAGCGTAAGCTGAAAGCAACTAAGAGAGAAATTATTCCCTTCCACTGCCTGCACCTGAACAGTTCCATTCTTTCTATGGACAGACAGGTGATTCTTGAATTCGCGTCCCTCTGTCCAGATCAGATCAACCACTAAAAAAAAAATAAATCCCACGGAGCAAGAGACAGCAGAGCCCAACAAAAGATCAGGCACTTTTACATCTATAAAGCACATCATATTATTGTATGTTTTCAACAGCAGTATCTATACCTTCACTGAACTCCAAACTAGTGAACATTACATCTGCAGGGGGAAGGCTTCATCTAAGTTCCTAAGCAAAAGCTCTCAAATAGAAGGCATGTCTAAAGGGGGGAAAAATTATGAAAACATCTTTATTTACATAGGGATTTTTTCCCTTTCCCTAAATATTCACAAGTCAAAACTCCTTTTGCATCTCTAACAAATGTCAGGAACCAGAGGGTTTCACACTACCTGGCACATTTCTGGCACGTACGGAGACAAAATGCAAAGCTACAGAAGGAAGACGTTTATTGTCTAAGAGATTATCTTGATGGAGGATATAAATCATTACCTCTCTACTATTGTTAAACAAAAGCAAAAGAAACACATACTGAGGACTGGTTGTAAGTCTCTTCACTATCATTTGAAGAGAAAGTCCACTACAGGTCATATGTAGGATAGTCTCAAGTTTGCGTGTTCACTAGTTCACAATTCACAGCCCTAAATCAAGTCCTCTGTATCATCAGATATGCACAGGCAACAGCTTCTCAACAACTCAAATACTTCAACCCCAGGCAATTCAGCTTCACCACCCCTCTGCACTGCCTACACTTCAAAAGCACAATCTGTCATAGGGAAAAGCTTGAAGCTCTTCTCACTTAAGGGCTTTCATCCAGTGTCCAAAGTGGTTTTTCCTCCGCTAAACTGAATGGCTCCATGGCTTCACAGAAAATTCTGTATATAAACCTGTGAGAGCAGTAACTAGTGAGAAATTATAAACTTTCCCCTTGGAGTCTCTCTCTTCAATTACTGCTCAAAAATACAAAAGCAACAGCTCTCCTCTTCTCCCAAAAAAACCCAAACATATGCTTACTAACAAACCTTACCAGGAAACCAGCATTAAATCCTCCTCGTGTTAGTATTAGTTCCAATATCAGCATCACCATAAACCCTATGCCCTGATCAGATAATTTTTTATTCAACCCTACAGCAGCTGGAAAACGATGAAACTAAAAGGAACAAAAAAATTCTAGGAGGAACTTAAATGCAATAATTGGGAGCTAAAACCTAATCTCTGCTAACTGCCTGCTGTGAAAACAACCGTAAATATTTGCAATAATTTCTTACCAAACCAAAAAGCGATCCCAGCACATAGGAAGAGCATCTAAGTGAAGCCCCCGGGTACAAAACACATTGAACATGCTCATTACTGAAACTTCAAAAGCAAACAATCATTTCCCATAAACGCTAAGATGACCAACAACCACCCAATATTTAACTACCAAGCCCAATTATCACCAAATA
>WKFP01014894.1:222025-247507 GCA_011057875.1 Pterocles orientalis | reverse complement strand
ACAAAAACAAGCTACATCAGACTACAGCGGTTGTAGGACAACCAAAGCATTTCCCATTCACATGAGAAAAAAGACATTTCTGGTGCTGGCCACTAAATTCTGGGGTTTCTTCCCAGCCTAAAACTTTTGCATGGGGCAAACTTACCTCAAACAAAAGCTCCCAGACTAAGCAATAAATAACTAAAATGCAGAAACAGTTCCCTTCCTGTGATAAAAAGCCACTGCTAAGCTGCTTCAGCAAGCCATGATACGATGACTATCTTCTCTTCTGTGCCTAATGGTGTATGAAAAGTCAGAACAGCAAGAAAATGTCTTGTAAGAAAAGCAGCTAATTCCATTTAATCCCATGTACTAACAGAATTCTTACCTTAAGTATCTCCTCATCTGCCTGAGGAGAACTAAGGCATGGAGAAGGACTGGCCAAAGAGATGTTAAAAGAATCCTAACTATACCCATGCTACATTGAAGTTTTTCCAGCAGTGACAGAAACACAGTTGATCAGATATCAAACCACAACTACATGTTTTTCTAGTACAACCACCCACTAGTTCATTATGAACAAAAAAAAAAATCAATTCCGTGTCAAAGCTACAGCAAAATCAAGGTTCTGGACTGGATACGTATAATACTCTCGGAAGTACCTTCATTTTTACATTGTTGTCTTCAAAATACATAATGTAGATGTCAATAAACATGTTTTTGAGACTGGACACTTGAGAAATTGCCAAGAAAAAAGGCTCCTGTTGGAAAATACCAACAATTCAGAACTTCTGATGACCCAAAGCTCCTGAAGGAGCACTTCTCAGCCAGACACCAGCTATGGCACAGAAAACTAGTTCTGGATATCAGAAACCAGCACAACTGGAGCTTCCCTTCTTGTGTCATGTTTAGTTTTTCTAGTTCATGTTCCCTGAAGCTTAAAACTAATGTCAAGTTGAACCCCTCTGGTGTTGCCCTAAGGTCCTTGTACAGTCTTGACACAGACAACCCACACTACTTCCCTCCCCAACCACCCACGGGGTCAGGATTCTCCCGACTCAGAGCCCTCTGTACTAAAGCTCTATTCCAAGTGGTCAAACCTGAAACACCATTTAACAAAGGCATTTCTGACTTCTTGAAAAATTGAATTTAAGTCAGACAAATCTGCATGTTCCCCCTCCAATTAAGACATTGCATTCAATCAGTTTTCATTTGAAAGCTAGCTTTTTCCTTCACTAATGCACTTTAATGGGGCTACAGTTGCCTTTAGTCAATTCCTATGAGGAAACTGGGCTACTAGATACCAGGTAACACCAACCTTGTATCAATATAAATTTTGCACTATAACACTTAACCATGGCAGAAAATCTCTCCTTTGAGACTTAACAAGAGCAACAAGCAACACCAAATGCCTTGCTTTCAGGGTGTTCAGGAAGAAGCAGCACTCTTCAACATACAATTTAAAAATCTCCTGAGGAAAAGGAGAAACCTGTTCTGCTGTCTACAATGAACATACCTTATTGCACTTTAGTTCCAAGACATCCACAGCAAAGTTAAATTCAATTTAGTTACATCCCTTTCCCCTTTCGAGGATTTTATTACAAACCCGTAAAAAGTACTCGCTGCGCGTGGTTTGGTTGTCAGTCCCTCTGTTTGCTAAGTATGTCCACACACCCCCTTGTATTTCATTTTCCCAGTAACAGATACACCCCAAACACTACAGCATAGCCCACCTCACTACCCCCAAGCCATTAAATATTCTGTCTCTATAGGGACTGTCCTCACTGGAGGTCTGCGAAGACAGTGTCTATTTGCTCATTTTCAAATGTTTCAAGAAACCACTATGCCTTTTTCATAAACAGAATACCACAGGGCTTCCCAACTTCCTTTTTGATGGCGTTTTTCTTTTTTGAGGTGGAATTAAGAAATTAATGTCCATTCATGAAGTATTTCCAGAGTGAAATCCTGCAGGCTGTGGCAGGCAGAGTCCCTTTTCAACAGCATTTACACCAGTAACTGCTTCAAAGGTCTTGCCCATTTGACACCCCCTAAACAACAAACACGGTATCTGGGCATTCAGGTATCATGGTTTCTGCAGCTCCTTCAGTCCGCCGTTGATAGAATACAGACATTATCCATACCTCCTTCAAATAGGGGGATACAAATAAACCACAATGCCATTCTTCTGCTTCTGAAAAAGTAACAGCATGGTATGCAACAAGAGTTTCCATGTTGTTTCTCGCAGCTGGTAGCGCTGCAGAGCTGGGTGAAGGGCTCCCTCAAGAACTTGTCACGCGAATGTCAAAAATCTCGGTGTTTGTAATTCCTGACATATTTAGATGAAAGGCGCTATAGAACTTTCAAGTCAAATATTTTTAATTAAACTTGAACATACACAGGCAAGTAGAAACAAGTACAAACATTAAGCAAAGCTGGTTGATAAGGTTACATTATCAAACAACAATCATCTCAATATTCCGTATTTAGAAGTCCATAATAATCTCTTACACTTCTCAGTTACTCTAAATATGAATAAAGTTGTCTATCTTCCATTCCAATTCTTTTGTTGTTTGTACAACCCACAGACATTTTTTTGTGACAGGCTTTTCAAACAAAAGAACTTGCCAAATCTTTCTTCAAGCTTTTCAGATGAAGCATCAACTCAGGTTTTCAGGAATCACGATCACTAATAAGATACTGCTTCTAATCCAACAGGGAACACAGATTTTTAAGTATTTTTATATATGTGCATTTACGGAAAAAGCTCATTGTGCAGCCTTCCACAGAGACAAAGATTGGTGTGTTCTTGGTGCAGCATAAGAACCAGCATTTTCAGGCCTTTGGGACAGACACACATCTCTTTGAGCATGGCAGGCCATTTTCTGGTTAAAGAGAAATCAACCAACAACAACAAGAGATGACTGAATGATACAGAGGTTTTAAGATACTACCATTTCCCATAGAACCTCCAACTAAATGAAAAACACATTCAGCACATATTTCATATGATCTTAAGGTTGTAGCTGGTACAAACCTGTTCTTCCAGGACTAAAGACACTTCTAATATATTTACTTAAGGAATTCAATTGCACTTGGTACTGGTACTGTTTAATGACAGACTGATCACAGAGAGCCCGAAGAAGACCAGCACAAACAGCCAAGGTGTCAGAAAACATGCACCATCATGAGGGAGTGAAGGATATTAGTGCTCAGAAACAGTTACAAGATCTTTAAAAAGAGAGGAAGCCACAAAGAAGGATATAAATTCTTTTCGATGTCGCTTGAAGTGTAATACAAATGGTCATAGATTGAAAATCACTGCAAGAAAATGTGGTTTGGTCACTAAGAAAATCCTCCTAAATGTACGTTAGACACTGGAATAGATGGCCAAAGAAATCTCCAATAATGGGATCTCAGAAAAAGGTTGGGCAAATCTGTCAGGAATGCCAGAGTTCATCCCCCCTTCAAGACAGAATATATTATCTCTATGGTCCTTTCACCCCTACTTTTTATAATTTTATGCTCACACTAAGTTATTATTATTACAGTGTTTCTTCACAACAAACACTCTGAGGTCTCACTGAGTTTATTCTTAAGAGTGTTTTAGGATTGACTTCAGGCTCCTCATCAAGGCAGGCAGATCTCAGATGTTTTCTTAGTAAAGAAAGTATGCTAGTATGAATACTCAGCAAATTTGGAAAGGATGGCTCTGAAGACATGGCACACAGACCATAGAGCACACTGGATCCATCAAAAGATATCTGGGCCTCCATTAAAAAACCTCAAAAAAAAAAAATCAAAGTTTATTCGCTAAACACTAAGCACTGCCTCCCTTCCCAAGAACGTAACATTTAAAAGAGCAATTAACATGGAAAACTATTCACTGTAATACCATTCCTGCATAAATTACAGGAGTATGAGAAAGGGATGGGCATATAAATACTGGGGGGGAGTTAGGGGGAGGATTTGTTTCAAAAAAGCATCAACAGACAAAATCACTATTGGCAGTACCTAAGATATGTATGTCACCTTGGTATGCAGCCTTAGTCTGACATACAGGAAATGCTGAATCATTTTCTACTTCCCTTTTCCTTAAGTATAAGCAGCCATAAGTTAAGGCATCAAGTAGACTGGAAAAATTAAAAAAATTTCTTGGCATTTAATTAGTAATTCTTACAAATCCATAAAAATACTTAAAAGGCAAAATCCTCTCAAGAAAGAATATTGTGGGAACAGATGAAAGGCCATTTTACCTTTTTAAGTAACATGGGATACTTCTACCTGGAAGTCAGAGATCCTCAATAATACTGCAGTGCCCAGCAACACAAATAAACAGTTAGAAGCTTAGACTGGGAAAGACATTGCCCTCAGAAGAAACCATTCTCTCCTGACAGTATTCGTACACCATAAATCTCACCAATACACCAAGTACATCTCCTTACCTGTTACACAAAAACATCACCAGCAACGTACCACCATTTAATCCTGGTTCTATGGACGGTCCTAGTAAAACTAGAACAGTCCTTGCTACCCGCTCCTGTTTTAGGTCAATTTGCTCTAGAAAGAGTTAGTATGGGTCTGGTCTCAGTCAGCTTCTTCAACTGACAGCTCTACTCACGGCTGGCAGGCTGAAAGAGAAGGGACTTTCCAAGTCTTTACAAACATGAATCAAGAGAGCTTTGAAAATGTACCTGAACTGTGTCTAATCACAAGCCATCTCACTAGTACATGGGTATTCAAACATCTCTGCGCAGACCGAGAGAAATGGCAGGGCTGCTTAACTGCAGGATTGAGTCGGTGTACATAAATAAGAGACCCCAGCCATCCCTTCGGCCAAAGGCAGAGAATTAGAGGAACATTTGTCTTTTGCTTTAAATTTAGGGTTGAAGCAAAAGTTGTGAAAATAAATAAAACACATGGAAGGACTAAACACCAGAAGTAGAAAATAAATGAGATCTGTGATCTTTATAGCATTCACAGTCCAACCAGCTTTCAATCCTTCTTTTAAATCCTGTCAAAATAGACAAGATTGGTGCCCCTGCTGCTCAATTTTTTCTTTTTTTCTTGTGTGGTCAAAGAAACAGTCATAGATTCAGCTTGTCACCAACTGATAAAAAATCAATCAACTATCTCGATCAGTGTTAAATAGCTAACTGCAACGCTTGCTTTTACTCTTTCAGAGAAGAAAGGAAAACTTTCATGGCAATATAAAAAAAGTAACATAGACTAGATGTAAAGAACCTGCTTTACCTTGCTAAAACCTCAGTATCCGAAAGTTAAGAACAGAGCAAATCCGCTTTTGTACACAATAAAAGAGGGGTTACACACACATTTAATGAAGCTAATTGCTCTTGCTTACCATGAGACTTATCTGAAACAAATAATTTACGGTTTTCTGAATTAGAGCATTATGATAAAAACTATTTCCTTGTGAATGCTACTGTGGGAACTGATAGCCAGTTGTTACAAAGAGCTGTATACAGTGGTGACGGCATTGTTTTGTTTCACCACACAACAGAAGTTGTGCATGATTGCTTTATTCAATTATTCATGAATAGCAAACCTGTCATACCTCTTGCAGGCCACTGGGATTCCTGCAGACATATTTATATATAAAAATACTTTTAGCCCCATAGAATCAATTTCTTTTGACTTGTTGTACTTTTCTGTACTTAAGTTATCATGTCTGAGGAATTGGACAACCTCCAAGCCAGGTTGTTGTCAGCTCTATGTAGCCAATAAGGCCCTTTATGTTAATATTTTGAAAAACCACATGGTCATTACGTGGTTCACAATTTTAAGTGTATTTAAGTTTTATGAGCTGTAGAAAAACATTTATAAAAAGTAGTTAAGACTTCGGCATTTCAATGTCCTTCCCATTTCTACAGAGTAAAACCTAGCCTCCAAGGCCTTGTTTAGTCCCTGTCAACACACCGTTCACTTCATTACAGACTTACAGCAGTTCTGCAAGTTTCCTTAATGCTCTGAATAATTTAAGAAGCATTCTTCCAAAAAAGCCACTTCCAGTGTACCACAGCATTAAACCACATCACATCCTTCTTTCTTCCCTGGCATAAACCTGAGGGCAGTTTTCACACTGACAACCCAATCTTGCTACGTCCCCTCATCTCAGTTTCTTCAGAGCCCTAACAAATTAACTTGTCTTTTCATCAAGACAGAAGAAATTTGGTTGAGATAGTTCCTAACCAAAGCCCCAGATCTTAAATATGCACACTACCATCAAGACCAGCATTGTGAGTCCTCCACAACACCGGTGCTCAAGGGACACTCTGCAGATAATAGACCCCTCATCAAAAGATAAGGAAATCTCATTTAGATGCAGAAGTGAAATGGTAACATTTTAAACCCAGCCTGTAAAAGAAAACATCCCCCTCCAATATACTGTCGAAATTAGTTTCACGACACACTTCCCAAGAAAATAAAAACAATCTTCCCTTGAGTACAGAAACCACACTAACTCCAGCACCTGCACACAACTAAATCAGGTGGCTTCAACTACTAAATAAGCAGAGCCTAGCTTTTCAACCATGCCTTAAAAACAGCGATACAAATCCTTTTCTCTGACCAATCATCAGACCTATCAACCTTAAGCAAAAGGAGCTCAGTTGAGGAGTCTTTCAGACTCAAGTTGCAACTTTAAAAGAGGATTATTTTGGTGTGATTTCAGTGATCTGCCTGGCAGTAAAGAATTACAGGAAACAATAATTTCTGAATAACTCCTAATAACTTACAGTTCTGAAAATACAAAATACAGACTGTAAGGTCTGCTAAAACTTGCCCCATCAGCTTAGGCCCATTTTTTATTTTGGGATTACACAGAATGAAACACACAAACCATGACAGCACACACACACAAGACGAGCCTTGGAAACTTACCCCTCCTGACAACTTAATCACCCTGACTTTGCTGCCGACATGGGGCCCATCTGCACTACCACTGTTTGTCCGCTGCATGACAGTCCTTTTCACGCCAGGTTTCAGTTCCTGGGGCCTTGCTTGTACTGAAGCCACTCGAGCAGTCTGTGTCGTGGGCGGCGACGCTGCAGCCGGTTTTGTCTGTAAAACTTTCTGCTGCGCCTGAGGCTGACTGGGAGGTACTGTTCTCGTCTGCCTCAGGTGCTTCACTGGCTTCATCTGCTGTCCTTGATACTGCATATTTGACCCCGCCTGGGGGAAATCTGTGGGCTTGGGCTGGATATTTGGAATTACTGTATCTTGCTTTTTCACAAGGAGTCTGTTTTTCACATTTTGCCTGGTCTGTAAGCCAGAGTGGGGTATGTAAGGGCTGCCATTGGTGGGGTACTCAGAGGAGTCATCCTCCTGCTGCATGTAGGACTGCTGCGTAGAAGGTTGCTGCTGCTGCTGCTGCTGCGCAATTCTTTCGAGCAATTCTCTCTTTCTAGCACCAGCCTGCTGCTGCCGTCTCAGCTCCTTTTGTTTCAGAATTTCTTCTCTTAGACGCTTCTGCTCTTCTATCTTCAAACGATACAATCTAGTTTCTTCATCTTCATCGGGATACTACAAAGGAAAATACAAATGAATTTATAAAATTCTCAACAAATGCCCAGCTCTGTCAAAACAATATTAAATTGTTGTTTCAGATGTTGTCAAGCTGTAACATTGAAGAGCTTTTTATGTTAGCCCTGATACCAAACTAGGGCTATTAGTGAAGTGTTCTGCTGGTAAGGTTTATTTGCTATTCATTACAAACAGCTCAAATCTGGTTTAGGACTTAGATATACTGCTTCCTAGAGAGAAAGGAGGAAAAAAAAAAAAAAAAAAAAAAAAAAATCAAACCCAAACAACCACAGAACAGATTCAACCACAAGGTTGGTTCACAGATATAAAAATCCCATAGAGTCATATTTGTACTCAAAATCCAGATGCACAAATCCTGAACACTTGTTTCCTCCAGTCATAACTGCTGCTTCCCAGAGTGTCTATTGACAGTGATTATTCCAACAGTTACTAAAAAACAGCTGCATCCTAGAAGTCCAGCCTGAACAATGGCTAAAATAAGACCTCAACAAAACTGGATTTTAATTTATTTTTTAAATACAGGCTACAGTTCAGGGATGAGGTCTAACACTGGTCCTTTTTATGAGAATGCTTCATATACCAAAAGGTTCTGATCTTCCCCCATACTTTTCAGTCTACGATGGTGGTGATTAATGACTGACCACTGTAACAACTAGATTACAGGTCTTTGTTGACAGTAACAGGAATGTACTTCTACAGGAAGAAACTCAAATATTTAATTTTGTACTGAAAACTGGAGATGCTGGATTGTAGTTAAAAAAAAAACATACAACCCTTATGAAATACAGTGAAAGGATAAGACCCGTAGATATACTTTGCACAGGATGAGAAAATCCAGATAAACTCCAGATCAGAGGAGGATGTGCTGTTCTGCAGATCCTGATGCAAAGAATAAAATTTTCAGTCATTTTCAGAGTCAGTAAACATCTCACGGTTATTGAAATTATCCAAACAGAAAACTTGTTTAATTTAACTTAATGAAATAGTTCATTCATTTGCTTTGCTTTACATCAGAATATTCTAAATTTTATCTAAACAAGTTAGATAGGTGCCAGTGAGCCGGTACCAAATTTACCATTGTAGGTAACAGATTCAGAATGGCAGCAAAACTCCTTACTAAGATGAAAACAGGGGCAGTCAAATCCTCTGCTGCTCAGCTTTAAGGGCACCTCATATATACTATAGAGTGTGGGTGTATATAAATATATATGTACAACCTGTAGTATATGTAAATGACCTATAGTACGCAATAACGAGCTTCATCTTACAGAACAGGCAAGGCAGTATATCGGGTCAAGATGGAAACAGTACACAATGCTTATTGCTAATTATTTTCATCATCATCACTGAAGAAGAACCGCCCTCCCCCCCTCAAAAAAAAAACCCCAAGCATATTGCCTGAAAAAGCAACAACATCCCGACATCCTTCATAAAGTTGTCATAAAGTTCACAGCTTGTGTTTAGAAGTTTGCTGCCAAAAGCAACATTATCTGTAGGCAAAGCAGCAGAAAACCTTAGAGGAGTCTTTTTCTTCAATAAACTATTGATGGTTCACACTTTTTCTGTAGAAAGCCCCAACACATGAAGAAATGGTACACTGTATGCAGCTCCTCCTTTTACAGGAGGTTACAGAGCACAAAAGGCCAGAGATGCAAATCAGTTCCCTTGGTTTTGTGAGGTAGGTTTTTTTCTGTTGGGAGTTTTGTTTTGATTTTTTTTTTTTTAAGTGGAGATTCTCATTCATTTTTGAACAGTTCTTGAACACAATTTATTTCACTGTACTTTGAAGGGAAGACCAAGCCTTAGGTATAGGTTTAATTCTGCCTCAAGGTCCAAAGCAGCTTTGATGGAAAGTGCCAGAAGAAAACATTACAGGCTGCTTTTCTACGTCTAGCTGAAGAGCAGCAGTAAAAGAAGCAGCAGTCCTACATTATTCTCCAGGAGAACTTAGAATGGCACTGTTGACTGAGGAAAATACAGCACAGACATGCTCTAAAACAAGGGATTAAACTTTTTACCATAATTTAAGTCCTAGTGTCAGTAGCTTGCTTTTCATACAGTGAATTAAAAAAAAACAAACAACCAACAAAACCACAACCTCACCTTTTCAGAGATCTGCAGGCTTTATGACTAGTTAGAACTAAATGCAGAGTCATACGAACCAGATACTCTAAGTGTTCTGCTTTGCTATCAAGGAACAAAAAATTAATCATGCCAACAGGCTCACTTGTGTCCCTCAGTAAAATGAGCCAAGGACAGATCAAGCAAAATGGTTTGATCTGTGGCACAAACACTAATCTATTCAGAAGGTTTATCTTTACTGTTTCAGGTGTAACATTAGAAACAACAGGGGCTAGAATAATTTCTCCAAAAATTCATGACAAGTCTTTATAAAAGGCTAGGCCAGTTCTAAACCACATCATTTGGCTGCTTATGTTCAAAAGCACAAAATATCTTAAATAAAGGCACCTACATACTCATCACACATCACATTGCTGACAACATCAGCTCCTGAACCCTACAAAGGTAGGAGGCAACCCACAAAACAGGTGCTGTACATCTTGGACAAACAGGAGATAATTAAGAAGAAAGTTACAAGGTACTCTGAGAAGCACACTGCCCTCTTGTGATCTTCCACATGGAAAAAGACTGTGATAAGAAGCAGGTTCTAAACCCAAGACAGGAGGCACCACTATCAAAATTTGGAAATCAAGCCTACCTTAAACTGGAGAAAACACAAATTTAGACATTTACAATTTTTCGGTAGGTAATTCCAAAAAGATCAAAAGATTTAGATATATTTGGTCTAACAAGTTAATGCAGCAACTATTTTCCATATTGCAAGCAACATAAAATCCAGCAACCCAACTTCAAAATTTACTGGATTTGGGAGAATGGAATGTGAAGGTTTTCTTTGAGTATATCAGAGACATTAATTGCAATATAAGTAGTAATATCCGTACACCTACGATTACGCAGTGCTCTGCTAATTTCTTTCCAGTTCTGAGCTCCAATATCCATCTCTTCTAAAGAGACTGACATCACCTTTCTACATTCTCCCCCTTCTTTAAACTCAAAAATTATTCATATTGCCTTAACTCCTCTTATCGTAAACTGACCTCAACATGAGCAGAATTAGGCCCACAGTCATCATCCATACTTTCCAACTTCATTGGCAAAATGATTTTTCAGAATGAGGATACGCAAATTTAGATCTTGGAGAATAACAGTTATTCTAAACAGACAAAGGCGTTTAAAGTAAATATTCTGCACGCTCACAGGAACGGGAACACAAGCATAGCATCAGTAAAGCAGAAATATAGTTTTTAATCTTCTAGTCACTCAGGTTGCAAACCTTTCAAATATCTATTTTGAAGGTCAGCAAAACCTTTAATAGCCAATATTGCCATTTTTTGGGTGCTTCCTGAGTGATAGGGCATTCATAAATATGGCCACTGATTCTTCAGGAAGAAGGATGCAAAGAAAAGTCTTCATAATTTTCCAGTTGAAGACACTTGCAAAATAACCTGCCCAACTCAGTTATGAGCAATACAGCTAGAAAAGATCACAGAACTTAACTCTTTCTCACCTCCACAGAAAGCGAAGGAACAGGATGAAGTTAGCTAATTACAAGAAAAACACACAAAAAAGACTGGGAAACATAATCTGCCTAAGGAGAGGAATGTAATAACCTACATTTTACAACAGCAGTGAACAATAAGATTAAATGCTTGGAAATGAACATTACTAGCGCAGCAAACATGTTTGTAGCTGTGACAATAAGCAGCACCAGTGAACAAAGCTACTGCAGGGGCACAGCTGAAAAGGGACAACTGCTAGTACACTGCAGCACAAGACTATTTCAAGTTAGCTTTGAAAGGAGAAGTGTTCTGTGCACACACACACACTTTTGTATCTACAAAGGCTTTACTTTTATGATTAATAATAGGAAAAATTAGGAGACATGCTTTTTTTCCAAGGCTTTTTTTTATCCTGTTTTGCAAAAGCTTACATAAAACAGTTATCAAACTGTTCTCAAAGATTGTTTTGACATAGAAATAAAAATAAGGCTTTATTTGTAAAACACCAAGAAGTCACACAAGTAAGATTAGCTAGTCTTATAACTATGTTTGTGAGGACATGTTTAAAACTTAAAATGAACTGAACAAGATGACTGCTTTGGGGTTTGTTTTTTTGCTTGGCTGTTTTTTTGTTTTGTTTGCTTGCTTTTGTTGGGTTTGTTGGGTTTTTTTAGTTCATTTGATTAAGAGGAGTGAAAAAATATTAATTCATTTTTCTAAATACTGACAGAGATATTTCAGAATAATTTTCATATGACCACACTATAGAAGAACTTTAAGATCTTTTAGATGGGGAGGCCTGTAGCTGATTTGCTTCAAAACCCATCTTAATAATGGCCTGAAAGACAGAGCCTTCTTGACTTACATTGCATTTTCTGTGACTTAGATTATCCCAAGAGACTGAATTGAGGGGAAGGGGATTACTTAAATCATTTTTTCCAAAAAGATCAAAAATTAAAAGCTGAAAGGCTGAAATAATCATTTTTTTATTTCCATTGAAAAGCAAGTGCACAGGAGGTTAAACAGAGCTAGCTATGGGTTTCCTTTGTGCCTCATTTGTGAAAATTAGTTATGACCATCCCTAATTCAAGAACAAATGAAAAACTAATCATGAGCAGCTTAAATGCACAATTAAAGCTCTCAACAGTTGTTGAATAAAACCTGGTCCCTGAGACAAGATTCATGGTCAACTAAACCATAAAGACTTAGAATTCTGCTCAGAATAAGCTGGCACTCAGAAATTATACAGGGTGCATTCAGCCATCATGTTCCTCCAGTACCTCTTGATGTTCAGGATTAACAGCAGCATCAGTGCAATCCTACCCCCTCTCAGATTAACAGTAGCATCTAATTTTTCGATTGTGCAAAGTACTAGCAGAGCAAACCACATAATTTTCTCCAAAATTGAAAACTTAAAGAGTATATCCTATTTGCCCTCACGCCAACAGGTTTCATAAAAGAGATTTTCTTCTTCAAGAGCAAGCAGCTCCATGGACAGCACAGCTGCAACTCCCTGTATGACTGCTCAAAAACCCTACAGGAGACCAAACAGCCTAAAGAAAAACAACATGAGGAAGACAGCTCTCCAAATAGCCTTTTTTTTTTTTTTGAGCCATATAGCATCACAGTAAATGAAAGAGAAGAGTCTTTCTGACTCAGAAGAACCTGGAAAAAAGGATCATAACCCTAGAAGGTAAAAATGGGTACAATGGGTATTTCAGAAGCTTGTATCATGCATGACCTTTACTCAACCTCCGCCTTTTTGTAGTAGAAATGACGACTCCTCCTGCAAAAGAGATTCACCACAGCCTTGCCAACCTTCCAGACTTTTTTTTTTTTTTGCCAATGCAGACTGGTTTTGCTATCACATTAAAGAGAAACATGCAACTCAGAAGGGAGGCCTCTAGTGGCACCAAAAAATATTGGGTGAATGATATATTAAGTGTGCTTGCAGTTCACAAGTCAGACTGGAAAAGTTTTTAAAAGGTGGGAGATTTTGTTTCTTGTTACTGGCAGTTTTTTTCTGGTGGTGATTTGGGGGAGTTTTTTGTTGGTTTTCCTTGTTTGCTTTTTTAAAAAAAACAAAACAAGCCCTTACCTCTGGTTCAGATTTTACTTCTGATTTTGCTTGGCCCACTGGTGTAACTGTTCTAGCTTTCATCTCAGGTCTTCCCTGTGAGTTTCCAACACCAGCTACAGACTTGGTGGCAGACATCGTGCTGGTAATGGGTTTGACCTGAGCAGCTGGGGTAGAGGTTCGCCTGTTGTTGCTCATTTCCATAGCATGTGACGGTGCTATCGGCAACTCACGCAAGTTACTATTTCTTGGAGCAGTTGACTGTAGCTGCTGATTTGTACGCTTGACAATATTTTGTGATGGTGTATTCTGAAAAGCAGAAAAGAAAAAAATGCAGACTTCTACTACAAACCAGACCAAAGTGTTTCTCGTTTCACATTTTCGGGCTTCAGTTGAGTTTGGAAAAAAAAGCTTTTCAAAGACGCACAACATTTTCAATGTGAGAAGAAGAATAACAGAAATGAGAACACTTAACATTTAATTAAAAACAAAACTGAATCTCACTTGTTTAACATCTTTCTCAGAAATCAGCTTCACTGTGTGATTTACTTTCCCAATCAAAGCAATTATCCTGAACTATAGCCACGTTGTCCTGAACACTGCTACAGACTGCTGTGCTACCCCAATCTACCAAGCAACAGAATATACTGCACAGGAGTAAACTCGCAAGACATGAGTGGCACTATCTGTACCAAAAAGCTTATTAGCAGTGGTACAGAGAGGCCTTCAAATTGAAAGAGTGTCAGAGAACTGGGCTCCCACACAATCACAGGCTATCAGCAGTTTTAAAATCTTATTAAGCAAACCTATCCTCCAAAAACCCTCTACCGCCTGTTCTGGGGAACCACAACATTTCTTATTGGACCCAGATCAAGAAAAACACTGAAGACTGGAGGAGAAAAGAAAAAGGGAAAGATACATGTGCTATTTTTGGATGTATGTATGATCGAGGCAGAAAAGGAGCAAGAAATGGTGAAAGAAAGCAACAAAGGAGGAAGGGAATAAATGAGACTGAAAAACCATACCGGTTTTGAAACTTGTGCTTACATCCCTGCGACTCATGCATAACCACACAAAGCAACACTGACGTATGTGCTACTTACATGCCTCGGCTTCATCGGACCCTGTCGTGGCTGACACTGCATCCTGTTGTTATTTGGCTGCTGCTGCGTGGTCTGTATGTGAGGCCTGAACTGTGGCTGGTTCATGGGCATCAAGGGCTGTGGTGGCGCTTGGAGATGATGATGATGTTGCTGCTGCTGCTGCTGGTGATGGTGTTGCTGCTGTTGCTGGTGATGGTGCTGCTGAGGCTGAGGTTGTGGCTGGGGCTGCAATGGAGGATGCAAGGGACCCTTCACATGAAGAAAAAGATTATTTGTTTTTAGTTTCAAGGTAATAACTTTCTGAAAAGTAGCTCCAGCCTCCCAAGTGCTCAAAACATCCGTAAGCAGCTTCGGATCAGGCTAAACCAAAAATATTCTGAGTAAAACCCAGACTAACAAAAGCTGTGAAGGTAGTTTTACACTTAAATCCATGTAAGTCAAGAGCTGAAGGGTAAAAAGATGAATGCAAGGGTTCCTGCCCTCTGCCCCCTTTTCTAATAACTTTTAAACGTTTTGTTTGTTTGTTCAGGTTCTATTATTTTTTACCCTCCACATCCTTCTAACATTTACCCACTCCAAGCAGCAACTCAGCTGCCTCCCATTCTGCGGGAAGCCCCCAGCTCCCCGCCGGGCTCCGCAGCTGAGCGGCAGAGGGCGCTCCCGCCCTGCCGCTGCACGCCCGCTGTCAGAAACGCCTGAGTGCTGGCGACTGGGGAGACAATCAATCGCTTTTTCAGGCACAGCAATAAAAAGGCAGAGGTCCATCTGCCTCGCACCTGCATGGTGGGCGCGGTGAGGAAGGGCTGTCCCGGCGCCTGCAGGAACGGCTGCCTCGGAGGGATGAAGGGCCGGGGATTTGCCGAACCCGGCTGGTTGAAGTGGAGAATCCCCACGGGACCTTGAGGCTGCATATTGGGCCGTACTGGCCGCTCTCTGGGAAACACGGGTTGTTGTCCCTGCTGATTAAATGCTGGCCCCGGCTGGGCGAACGGCATCGGGTTTTGGGTAGGGACGGGATGAGCGCTATTAAGAAGTGGGGGAGGCGGCGGTGGTGGGGGGCTCCGCTGCTCAAACAAGTGATGGCTTGGGAATCTTGGATCTGCGGGAATGAGGTAAGCAATTAAATGACACAAATACTTTAGAAACACAAAGCTCTACTTTGATTTAGAAAAGCCACCTGAAATTTGTAGAAAGCAAAATTGTATGAGATGTTTAATTTCAAGAGCTACCCTCAAAATTACATTTCTCTTGCTTCTGCCATCCTTGCATATAAGGAATTGATGCTCAGAAGACCAGCACAACTGGTAACCTGCTGGAATTAGGAATACCTTTTAGAAATTCTACTCTAATAAAATCAACAAAGGATTCCACGGATTAAGAGTTTAAACCACACAAGAACTCATAAAACATACTGTTTACTGACTAGATATTTATAAAATTTTACATATTTTATGTGTGTAAAATGCCTATAAAACATACATTGTATATATGCAATTACGTATATATGGTACATACATATATCTATGTATTACATACACAGACACATTTACTACTTCTTTTGTTTGCTATGCTCTGTCATTTCAGCTAACCTTAATAGATTTCTTAGAGTATACATGTAGTCCAGATGGTTTAAACAGTTACTGGTGGAAATCAAAGTGGATGGAGAGTATTAGTTATCCAAAACAGAACAAATCACGACAACTTTATTGCAATAATCACTTAGGTACTAGTTTTATTTTGTACGTGTATAAATACTCATGTTGATGGTAGTTACAGATAGAGATACAAGATTACATCAGGGAAAGATGCCAGACCATCGGAATTTTGGTGATGTACTAGTCTGGCTACATCAACCAGGATCTCCCGGTCTTCTGGCTCTTCCAAACACTCCATTTTTATTATATGATACATACATACACTGCACAGCCACTTCACAAAACGTGGATTTTGTACGTTGATGGAAAAGAAAATACTTACCTGCTATGAAGAAAGGATCTCTTTCCTGAGGAGGTGGAGGAGGGAGTGGTGGTGGCGGTGGTGGTGGCCCTCTCCACTGGTCCTGGATTGGCAGCCTTGGGGCTTGGGAGAAGTTGGTAGGAACTGGGCCAGGCGTATGCTGCTGAAAGTCTGGAGGGCCCTATTTAGTAAGACAGAAGTAAGATTAAGACTACCATCCAGGAATTTATCTATTGGCTGCTATAACTTTTTCCCCCTCTTAAAAATACAATTGCTTTATTAATTGTTTCCTATAATCTGTACAAATTGGCAGCCCTTACTGAGTCATTCTTTCACAACATAATATATATTAAAACCACAAACAGTATCTTGAAATGAATTCACAGTGCTTTAAAAATCACTAGCACCACAGGAATGCCATTTCTTCTCCAGCTTATTGAAATCCATTGACCTTCTTTCCCATTAATCCAAAAAAATGTGCATGTCTACTTTAGAAGACATTCCTGACTTTTATCTTCTTAAACCATGTTATCCTTCACCATCAATTTAATACAATGCAAGCTACAGAAGTGAAGCAGCCCTACTTAAATGGGGGGGAGGGAGGTCAAGGGTGGGGGGACAAGGTACAATTTATGGCAGCCAGAAAATTAAAGAAATCATCTTTTAAAAGTAGTAACAGGAGAGTAACACTTCTGCCTACTCAAAACTTTGCATTTGAAGCATTATAAGAAAGAGCGCAAAATTATCTTTCCTCCACTAAATTTTTTTAAATGTAAAGTGAGCCTTTACACATTGCAGAAAGCAGAATGCTAATCCAAAAGCAGAATTTTGCAGAAGCCACACTTAATTGAGTAATTTTCACACTATTCTCATTTTTAGTTTTAAATCAAAAGTTGACAAAATACGTTGGCAACCTCTGATAACTAGAAAAAGCTATACCTCACATAAATCATTCTATTCACACACTTT
This sequence comes from Pterocles orientalis, assembly GCA_011057875.1. NCBI lineage: Eukaryota > Metazoa > Chordata > Aves > Pterocliformes > Pteroclidae > Pterocles > Pterocles orientalis. The sequence goes on along the minus strand of WKFP01014894.1, from coordinate 230,282 downwards.
CTTTATTACGAGCAAATTAAATAAGCAATAATTTAGCAACATGCTTCTTTTCCTCTCCATACAGATTCTGAAATCAGTGGTGGCACCTGTTCTGTGTACACCCTGGTACTCACTTTAAAGCTGAAAAGCCACTGCTGAAGACAAGTTTTTCAAAACACATTTCAGACCAAGCACTCCCTGCTAGACTGAAATATGGTCACCAGCAAAGGCCCAAACCACTAAGTTGCAGTGGCATTTTCATTTATCTATTGAGCCACCCTCACCAAAGAGCATGCACAGTCTCTATTTGTATTGCAAAGATCTTAGCATTTTAGCAAAAGAATGTCTCACACACAGACAAAAAAAACCCAAAACAGCTATTTGCCCTGGAAACTGAAGTCTACTTGCTACTGAAGTAGCACGAGACAAAACTGCTTAACATCCTTCCACCAACAGGCTACAACTGGGACTGGCAAGGCCCAAACAAGTAGATGAGAGGCACTAAGGATCACATCCATTATTAAATCTGCAGCCTTCTTGAAACACCTGAACAGGAACATGTGAGATACTCAGACCTCTTATTCAGAAGCGAGACTGTGACTACTTATGTCATTATACAGATATCAACTGCAAATACGTTATCATTCCTAGAGATTAAAGGGTCTATATCCCATTGTCAGTGCTCCCCGTCAGCCAGTCTCCTGTGGGTATTTCATTTAGTGGTAAGACATTCTATTACACTCAAGCATGACAGTCCTCATAACATACATACTGTGTGTAGGAGGAGCTGCTACACTTCTGCAAGTGAGCAGTTACTAGCGCAAAATATTCTTGCCACCTCAAAAGAGACAAACGCCTTTGAATTTCACAGGCTGTCTGCAAACAGCAGCAGATGGAGGAAGAGGGAGCTATTTGGGATAGAGAAAGTGACATTTCTTTGTCCCATCAAAATCAAGGCTGTTCAACTGCATTGCCCTTCCTCCCTCAGGTTGAACAGGACAGCGCTGGCTGCCCGCCAAAGGAACAACTGAACACAAACCTGGAGGATCTTGACCCTTTGCTCCCGAAACACACCTCTACCATCTCTGCACGTAGGAGCTGCCAGACGTACTTTCAAACTAAGGTTAAATGCATTCCCTCATGTTGGAAGCCTTAGTGATAAAAGCCTATTTCTCAAAGCATTGCTCTTAGAGCCATCCTAGGGAACACACAGCATTTCTGCAAGCTGCACAGCCTCGAGGGAGGCACCCAGCAGGCCAACTGATATTTAGCTATTTAGTTATTAGTTTATCACTGGATGATAAATAAGGTCATTTTGCATCTCATTTACAGCATGTAGTCACGTGAACAAATCACACCTGGGGAGAGAAAGCAGAACAATGTTTTTTCCTATTTTTGGAGAGCTTGACTTGGAAGCTCTGAAATTCTCCCAGAATATTTATCCAGACATAATATATGCCTACATATATCTTAGTTATTTCTAAAAAAGCTAGTGAAAAACACATCACAGTGGAAACTCACTGAAACCTGGGCTAATAAAGCATAAGTATCACATATTTGCCACTTAAGCTGAAGACCTGGCAGCAGTAATGATCTGGCTTGGCTTGTTTCCAAGCACCAAATGGCATTGCAGTGACCATAGTCTCCTCTACCTGCTTCTTTTAAGCTCAACATACGCCACTATGGTTGAGCTAGTAGATCCTTACCAGTCTCTTTCACTCACTCCCAAGCTTCAGGTTTAGTACTAGGCTACAGAATACAGGCTTAGGCTACAAAATAAGCAGGTTTCACTGCTCTTGTTCCCCAAATTTGTAACCCAGTTTCAAAATCTTCCCCAACATTAATTCTCTGTCCAATCAGTCTTACTATTCTCCTGGCCCTGTGTGCTCTTCAGATACATTCTTCCATCCCCATAATTTTCGCTCTGCCTGCTGTCCCAGCTTCCCAGCTCCCTGACCCCAAGCTGGAGGTCTTGTCTCGTAGGATCCGGTCAGGAGTTCTCATTTACCCCACCCAGACCCTGCCTTTCTCACCTGTACACTTGGTCCAGGCAATTTCCTCTCTTTTTTCCTCCCAGGGAAGGAGAAAGAGATGAAAGCGCAGGTTGAAAAAAAAAAATCTTCTACCAGTATTTTGAATAAATACTTCTTCGCACCAGCTTGCTTTCTCCTGCTAACCCATACCCTTGCTATTATGCCTAATCCCAAAGCAGCCCTGAATTGCAACTGCATGCACAGTCCTGTTGAATTTCACACAGCTCTTGCATACTGAAACACCCCCAATGCAGCCAAGCTCAATTTTCTTCCTTGAAAAATCGAGCAATAATAAACCAGGTCTTAATAGCTCACTTGGGCATAACACTATTTTTCCACCATTTCAAATGTGGAAGGAAAGTATTTGGAAAATTTCAACCAATGCAATTCAAGCTGAGGCAGGCAACCAGCACATCATCTTGGTTCAAACCATGGAAGCCTGGTAGTACTACACACACTGAGAGCTCCTTTTTATTTCCCCATCATAAGGAAACTTTAAATCCTTATGAAATAAGTTTTAGTTAAGTTTTAGAAGTAATACAAAAGTTATTTTAGATATAAGAAAGGTCACACTTAAAAACAAATAAGATTATAGTTTATGTATAAAAAAATTAAAAAACCAACAACCAGTAAGATATTTTACTGTTAAAAATATAAATAGTGATTTCAAGCTCCCTTCAGTACCAAAGGTGTCCATATATCTTAAATTAAGAAGAAAATATTTAACATATTCTAAATATTTTCACTGACTTTAAGATAAACTAACAGCTATCCAACTGGTATCCCAAAACTGGTATCCCAAAATCCCAACAAATGCCCACCAAGATACACCAAGAAAACAGACTTTTTTCTCTAGTTTTATTAGTGGTATATTTCATACAATTACTCCACAGCACAAGTTTGGGTCAAAGTAACTCCAGAACAGTCCAATAAAATCAGAGTGGGAAGGAAATATTTGTAGCTCGGAACTCTTCCCATTCATCTCTTTTTTCCATCCCTCACAGTTAAGAATCCTGTTTTTTTTTCCTTACTTTTAAAGTAAGATCTCACTTAACTTTGAGGCTGTGAAGGCTGTAAAGATAACAAATATTTTCCAGTCCTAATGCCAAACCTCCTCTTCCATTTTGTGTTTAAAGTAACATGAAGATCCTTATATCCTGCAATGAACATGAGTTGTCCCTCACTGTCAGGATTCATCAGCACTGAAACCATAACCCTTCCCTGGGAACAGAGGATTGGGTTTTTTGAAACCTAAAAAGTTTCAAAAATGGCAAAGCTACAGAAGTATGGCTGATACAAATCACACCACAGTAAGATGCACGCTATACAGCCAACTGAGTACCACTAAGAAATACCTACTTACTTGATCACTGAACAGATTTCAACTTCATGTATATGACATTTTGAAGAACTACTAAAATATGACTGATCACATTTCTTGGCTGATAACCAAAGGCGAATATGCAAAATTAATTGCAAAGACATTTGTTATTTGCCCAAAAAACGAATTACCAATATTTGCTCTAAAAAGTGAAATTAATTTGATTCTTTTCTTTCTAACATCCATGTAAAAGACTGCCCTCTATTTTTTTCCTAAACCAGCTTTGCTTCTACTACATCTAAAGAGCAAGAGAAAATTCTGCCCTAAACTACAGGAACACAGGTATAAGGAAGGAAGCTTGTATTTTCAGATTTTACATTGCTGAGGTATTTCTTCTGAAAAACCTTTCAGGACAATTTCAACAGGAATTTGACTGTGTGATGGATTAATTTCCCACACTATATGTGAAACTAAAACTCTCAGGTTCAACTATTACGGCTATTACTTACGGACACAAATGTGGTTTTTTTTGTGGTTTTTTTTTTTTTTCCTTCAAGAAAACATATAAACTATGGTCGCTATTTTTCTGAGTTATGAGGCGCTTGTCTATTATTCTGAAATACCATTATGGTTTTATTATTTTTTCCCAATTTAGTGGAAACACACTAATACTACAACTTCAACTTTAACTTATGCCAAATTCTAAATGTCTAATAGTACAAAGTAATGTAACAATTCTCCATTACTTATAAGATCTTGAGGGTTTGTTGTTTGTGGTGGGGTTTTTTTATTGTTTTGGTTTGAGTTGTTTGGTTGTTTTTTTTTGCTCAACAGTAGTTAAACTATAATTCTAGGAGTGGATTATTTTACTATTAAACGCCACATTCAGCAAGATATTTGCTGCTAAGCACCCCCAAGTGCCCTCTGGTATTTTGTAGAAAAGACCACGCAGAGCTGTTTAACTTCAAAAATTAATGAAGAGCAGGTGCAAAAGCCAGTTTTCATAATGGTCTATTTTTGATAAAATAAGCATACTGTAACATAGATGCATAATAAATCTTTATATGCATAGTAGTTACTCCCATTTTTCATGGTTTTGCTATCCGGACAGTTTCAAATTACAACCAACTAGTATTCAGTACACACATCAACTAAGACTCCCTACAAAAAAATAATTTTAACTGTTACTTCACCATTATTATACCTTTTAAGAAATTTCCGTACTTTATAAACTCAGTCTTCAAAATACCTATTTTCAAGTTAACAGGTTTCAACCTAACAAAAGAGAGAATTCATACCATCAGCCAAGGCTGCGAGGTTCTAGCTTTCAGTCTGACATTGGGGCCAACTCTGACAACGGGGGAAAGGACAAAATATTTACATGCCTTTCCAGCTCAACGCCACAAGGCTAGACCACATTTCATACAGACACTGGTTCCAAAGATTGAGTTACCAAACATTTGTACAAGAAAGATCCAGCAGAGCGCATACAGTAAGTGTTTGGAGAAGTTTTCTCCCCTTCTCTAATGTTACTGGATTATATAGCATCATTCTTATGATTCAGTATCATTAATATTGATTTAGTAACAGTATCAGATTACTTAGTAGAAGTGTACCAAATTGCAAGGAAAGACTCCTAAAAATGGAGTTTTTGTCTAGATTTAGAGCCAGTTGCACAAAGAGCACAGAATCGGTAAACAGCACAAGACCTGACACGGACACACCCATCACACCACAGTCTGCCTTTCAAGTCCTTAACCAACTGATGTGTATTTCTTTGCAAAACCACAACCTCTTCAGCACTGTATCCTTCTAAACCACTACCTCCAGCCCTGGCTTTAACAAGTGTTTTGAAGACCCGAGACAGAAATTGTCATTTTGGAAAGCTGGAGAGCTCTTGAACAGTCTCTCAGCAAGGCCGTGGGGGCTGGAAGGGGACATAGCTCTGGCCATTCTTTCTTCTCCGCACACCAAAACACGTCAATGCCTAAACACTGAAAGCAAGGTACAAACGATCGAGTTTTTTCTTAAACTACCAAAGAAAGTAAATTTTGGCCTGTACCTTTTCCTGGTTTTAAGGAGTGTGTTTAACTCCATCGTTTAATTTATCCTTGTGTAATTTTACTTTGGAAACTCTTATGTATCATTTTTTTAATATGAGAACTGAGGTCTAGAAGGAAATTACATTGGAAATGGGCTTCTGTGTGGATTTATAAAGAGACCGCAATCACAGACACTTTAGAAATACTTCAAAGGAGAAGACAACGATACACTGAAGTGCTACTGACAGGTATTTTATTGTCTTAAATCTTTAATTTTGTGAAGTTTACTCTGACAAAAAAGAAAAAATCTACCCACTCTTCCTCCCCTATGAGCTATAATTTACAGCACCTCAGATTGACATTTTTATACAATTCCACATGCCTGCAGGTTGCACAATTTCCCCTTCTACTAATTTCCACTATTCAATATAGCTATGGCATAACTTGCACCTTATCAATCACTTTGGAAAAAAAAAGACGGAATGCAAACTTGTCTCTACAATTCATTAGAATTGTGAATAGCTCATTGAACATGACTTTCACACACTCAGGCAATCCCACCTTCTGAAAGAACACGAGATAAGGTTACTTTAATCCTTTCAAAGAACTGCACTATTTTGCCTTCCTTTTATCCCTTTAAATATCCTTCCTAGTTAAGAAATTAACATTCTCTCTCATACAATTCTTACACAAATTGTACTTTTACTTTTCTGCATCTCTTGTTAATTACATGATGTTATCTCCAATAATCTATTCATGAAGCACAGATAACTTTGGTTACCAATAAAAGGGAAAACTTAGCATAAATTGCTTAGCACAAAGTTAATCTTATAAAGCAAGGAATAAAGAGGATCTAACAGCTATTATATGACTTATCAGCTTCTCTAAAAGGGTCACTCTACTTTTTTTTTCATAAGACTAATTAAATACCTTAACAATGTCATTGAAACTTCATGAATCTTTCAATAAAATACACCCTGCCTCTACAACATGTTTTCATTTATTAATCTCACTTAAAATGCAAAGAGCTAGGAGAACCCCATTGACAGTTAAGCAGGGCCACTCAGTTAATTCTTCTTATATGGTTTAAATGCAAAGAATAATGACCACTATAACCTATGACAATTAAAACTATAGCCATCTGTCACAAGATGTTAATCCTCTTATTTCAGCAGCACTAGACTTTTGAAAAGCTTTCCTGAAATGCCTGCCTTCCGGTGCAAGGAACTGACTTTTCATTCCCTTGTGTAGTAGGAAGCTTGTTTCATGTATCTTGCATATGGTTGAAAAATTTTGAAGTAGCAATGTATATATCCCACAAACCATGGCTCTGCACATTCAAATTTCATAGTATTCTCATGTAGTACACACAGCGTAGAGAGGAAATGACTCAATGAAATTTTATAATAAAACTTATTTTGGTATTTCCTTAAATACAGTCTAAACGACTCAATAGTGTCTCTGTCAGGTGTACAACAATCATACAGTTCCACCAAAGTGAACAAAAATCTAGCAGGCACCACGATTTTCCCAATGGATTTAGTATTATAAGACAACCTTATAAAAATTCATGTCTTAAATACATTTCAGTTAAGGACAAAAATTAAAGTTCAGAGTGATCATAAAACTCAAGACAACGATTGTGTGCTACCCATACATGAGGTTTCTTCTCAAAGTTTCTGGAATATACTTTCCAAGGGGAAAATGCAAGGAGACAGCGAGTGCTGGTTCAAATACGTGGACTGCAGAGATCCTAGTACTGCAGGCAGACTGAGTCAGAGAGAGAGAATGGGCTGGTATTTTCCTCAATTGAGATAAAAGTATTTTTTAATATTAAAATGCACCACACAACTTGGGCAAGCTTTTCCTTCATACTACACAACCCCAAGTGATAAGAAGGCATCTTTGGAGGTTTAGGAACAAGTCCAGGTCATCTGTAAGAGAATCACCAATACCTCTTTACGGTCCCCGAATAGCATTCGGCCATCATGGGAAAACTGGTACAAGCAAGGAGAGAAAGGCGTGGCATCCCTTGTTATTTAAGCCAACTCATTATTATATTGCTAAAATAAGGACACAGGCAATACAGAAAAAGAAGGATACTCCCAGCAATCCTAAACAGTTCAGGAGACTAAATCTAAAAATTAGATTAATTGTATATTGAAAGTATCCCTTTTCAGTAAGTTTTGAGGCATCCTCATCCTAATACATCAAGCAGGGGCATATTCATTTTGCAAACAGGCACAAAAATACTCCCAACTTCACTGTGTTTCCATATGAGAAGCAACAAAGCAGAATGGTTCACAAGCAACCAGTGCTACATGCAATGATTGCTTCACAGATAGGTTTCCTGAACCTCCACCTGCTCTACCATTGAGGTATGTTAGAAAAGGAGAATCTGCAGGACAACTGGTCCCATTCAGAACAATTCTCAGAAAACACTCCTAAACAAAATGCAGGCATAGGAAAGGTATTGTTAACTAAATCCCAGCTCTAGCTTTACATTCTTAACAGTGCTGATGTGCAGAAAAACCATATTCCCATCCATTGTTCCATATGGACGAAGGAAGAGCATCTCCAGCCAGCAGAGACAGGCCATTATAAGAAATAGTGCGACAGACAAGTTGTAGGAGCCCGCACTGCCTGAAGGAAGAGTAAATGCAAACCTCAGAGTACAAACCTAAGTAATTTCTTAAACAGGTGTTTTAAACTAATTCATCTGGAAGATTCAGTTTCACTTTAGTTTGCAACCCTCTTCAGGGGTGCAGTGTAGAAAACTGTGTGAGCATTTTTGTACGGTGCCCTCTAACTTTTAAAAATTAAGTACAATATAGAATTATCACGTAAAAGAATTTGGAGAAAGAGTATGATGGACATTAGTG
>WKFP01014894.1:175041-212846 GCA_011057875.1 Pterocles orientalis | reverse complement strand
AGCTTTACATTCTTAACAGTGCTGATGTGCAGAAAAACCATATTCCCATCCATTGTTCCATATGGACGAAGGAAGAGCATCTCCAGCCAGCAGAGACAGGCCATTATAAGAAATAGTGCGACAGACAAGTTGTAGGAGCCCGCACTGCCTGAAGGAAGAGTAAATGCAAACCTCAGAGTACAAACCTAAGTAATTTCTTAAACAGGTGTTTTAAACTAATTCATCTGGAAGATTCAGTTTCACTTTAGTTTGCAACCCTCTTCAGGGGTGCAGTGTAGAAAACTGTGTGAGCATTTTTGTACGGTGCCCTCTAACTTTTAAAAATTAAGTACAATATAGAATTATCACGTAAAAGAATTTGGAGAAAGAGTATGATGGACATTAGTGTGGTTTAGAACAGAACTCTCTTGCAAGAACAGAATTTCATAATCAGTTAATTTAAAGATAATAAAATCCTTCTACAGATTTTTGTGCTGAAAGCTAACCCTTTGAAGAATGTCTAAAAATGAGGGACCCAAAAGTATGGCAGGTTTTGGACCTCTTCTGCATTCAGATCTAGTGCGATACAACACCTATCAAAATGTACACCTTATCCTTAGACTTAACAGAGACTGCTCTATGGAAATATTACAGTATTTATTGACACAGTGTACCTTGGTGACCTGCAAGTCACTGATGCTTAGAAACAACTCGGAGGTCAGAACTAAACTGGATCATGAATATCAAATTCAGGATTTCTACATTACACTCCAAGCTGGAAGCTGCAGTTATAGTTAATTTTAAAAACAGTCTGAGAACAACAAAAATAAATACATTTAATTTGGGGATGATGTTTCTCCCTTCAACAAAAAAATGCTCAGATTGCTACAAAAAAAAGGTTAAAAAGCAGTCAGCTTTATAGAAGACAAATATTAGAACTGCTGCTAACCTGGACTTTGATCTGTATTAGAAAATGACATTTCAGACCTGACTATTTAGTAGTTAAATTACCTGATCCTGATTTTCAGTTCTGTTTTGGAGATGCTTTACACATCTCTGACCTTGCAAACACTTTCGTGCAAGAACTTTACATACCTAGAGCTCTCAGTGTGCCTGTAGGTATTACTCACATGTTGCATATGAAGACCCGAACATTTTTTCCTTTTTGGGTATCCTACAGTCAACCCACAGTATTCCTCTAAATTAACTCATTTTACTGTAAGCAGTAGTATGACTTACTGTTTTATAATGAAAGAAGCATTTTTTCCTTTCACATCCTAAAGAAATAGCAAGATCTGAAGGTGCAGAACGTGAATAAATACCAGTTTACATTTTTTTTTCTTTTTTTTGGTACTGGGATTACACAAATTATCTTCTAAAAGGACACCTCAGCTCAGTGAAAATACCTTAAGAGAACTGTACTATCATCTAGGACTCTATAATGTTATACTAAATATATTTTTAGTTCTCTGTTCGGTGTTTAAGCACCCGATTAGCCTGACTGCATTGTAGTAAGAAATTAATTGTATGTTTTATTTCTTTATGAGTCTTGACTGCTGCAAAATATCTCTTTAACTGTGTCTAATTAATGGCTATATAGCTGTATGAATAACACTTTTTCCTCTGCCTCAAAAAATTGTGCTTTGCTCTGAATGCTTAAAAAAGTTTAAACTTCTTTCATACAAATATATCAAAATCAAGCTACATATACATAAAATATATATCTATATCAAAACTTCTTTACTGTGAGGGTGACTGAGCTCTAGCACAGGTTGCCCAGCAAGGTTGTGGAGACTCCACCATTGGAGATACTCAAAAGCCATCTGGACATGGTCCTGGGCCACCAGTTCTAGGTGGCCCTGCTTGAACACAGGCTGGGACAAGATAACCTCCAGAGGTCCATGCCAACCCCAACCATTCTGTGATTCTGTATTTAGCAGGTACTAAAGCTGAAACTGAAGAAAGCCTAGCACCATTAACACAGGGAAAATTTAAAAAATTCTACAACTCTGTTTTCCTTGGCAGTGTTAAATAGCAATTACTTAACAGAAAGGTAAATGACAATATCTATGAAATATAAATACACAAGTTTTGTGTTTCACTTTAATGTCTACAGAGCATCTGCACACTGGAGCTAGCATGACAAGTTAAAGGGTTACTGCATGTAGAAACCATCTATTTCTCTCTTATTTAATAGCTGTTACCATCATGTTTAGCTGCTGCTGCTCCTCCTGCAGATGGGAATTCATTGATATGATTAAATTTGATGGTATGATAATGTATGGTAATCGTGATTAATCAGAAGCCTACTAGCAAATGGAGGATGTTGGGTATTATGTCACCTGCATTTTAAACTGCATTCCCTCTATGCCAGCCTGACAATATTTGACAGCTGGAGGGATCTCATGCTGCATCTGCTTGCTACTACTTATAGATCTGATAGGAGAAAGTGCCCATCATTCCTTCACTATCTTAAGTGCTGTAATTATAGGGCTTTGCAGTCAAGTTGTGAAAACAGTAAGTGTTCAAAAAGAAAGCTTTTTTCTAGCTGCTGAACAAGCTCCGTCTCACATCTGCAAGGGCTATAATCTGAAAGAAATGTAATTTGATGCAGCAGTCTCATTCAAACATGATTTGCATGAAATGCTGTAGAAAGCACTATCCAAGAAATGTCAATCAACACCACCTGATACCACGTATCCTGTTAAATGAAAACAAAATGCTTTCTACACTACCTGTGATCTGCTACTGCTACAAGTAATAGAGTGAAAATTTCATTTACTGTTACTCATTATAGTAAAGCCATAGCTAAAGCAGAATAATTGTGAGGAAGTAGGAGAATCATTTTCACAAGTGGCTTTTTATTTCCATTAACAATTTGTCTCCTACATACAAAGTGCTGCAAGCACGTACTAGTTACTGAATACCATTACTTACTGAATATCAGTTTATAACAATTGCCTGTACTCAGATGGACATCTGTTTAAAACAGTCCTTTCTGTAAGCACTGGAGAATAAAAGCCAAGACCAGTTGCTAAAACCCTTGCTTGATGGAAAAAATTTTAACTCTATTTGCATTTCCCACAACAGGAAACAACTATTGCAAGTTTTTTTTTCCAAAAGCACTGCAAATTTCTGCTTCTACATATTGCAAGAGGTGTTTACATAAAGGCACACCCATATTCTAATATACCTTTTATGATTAATATGTACAGCACTAATACGTTGTTTGTCTAAAAGTAATGTTTCACGCAATAAAGGACAGTGACCTCTGTTCTGAGCAACAACTAGGCACCTGTTTAAATCCTCTCACTGATTAAAGCACAAAGAAGTGTTTAAAAACAGTGCTTGAATTTCAAACTACAGCTTTCAGAAACGGTGAAAAAACTGAATTAAAACTAATCAACTGCCTTTCACAGCATCCACTTAAGACAACACCTGATGTCCTGGAGATCAAGTAGAAGCATGTTGAATGAGAATATAAAGAAAGTTTACTAAGGTTTTTACAGTTTAAAGAAAGAAAAAAAAAAAATCAAACGTTCTTTGGAATAAAGACAATTTTGAAACAAAATTGTAAGGTAAGTTCCAAAAACAAATCACGTCAAAACCCCCCGGGAACTGAAAAGACATGCGGTGTAGAATATTCACAAGGGCCCGAGGACAAGTCACTCTATTAAAAGCCTTATTTTCACAGTGAATAAAACATAATTTATATTGTATGATTCAACTTTTTCAGACTTGAATTCGACACTTATGTGAAAGGTACCCATGCACTAAGGTGTCCTATCAAAGGAGAAAAGCTTTGTGCAGAAAAAATATCAAAGTCTTCCTGACATAAATTAGTCAGGCTGACACAGTGCCAGTTCATCTTGTGTTTCGTGCCACTTCAGACTATTCCTAACTGCAGCTCTGAAACTCCAGTTGACTAAAGATAATAAAATCTGTCTGTGCGATGGACACCAGCCCAGTTCACACCACACCCAGCACATCAGGCTACAAAGAGCAGCTAAATTGGAATTTATCCCAATTTCCTGAAAATTCTGGTGGGAAAAGGCAGAGAGCTGCGTTAATAGACTCTACTCTCTCTGCAGCAGTTTCAGAGGAAGATGTAGGACACAGAGGGGGAATGGCCACAAATCTCTCTTCTGCCTGGAGTAGTATAAAGCAGGTTCTCTCCAACAACTTCTTCACTCCAAATACCCCCTTTCCAGCCCCAAATTTATATGCTAGGTATCTCTCACAATTTCTGGCTGAAGACTTTTGACCACAAAAAAAGTCTTCTCTTCAATGTTCTGCTTCAAAATGGGCATGACAACACTTGCTCCACTTTTTTTATGTCCTTAAAAAATTGCACACAAGTGTGCTCCATACAAAAATTACTTCAGTGCTTATTAAATTAAACAATGTTTGAGCAAAAAGTCTTTATATGTTTTTCTTTGGGCAAACATCAAAATATTTCAGATGCAGGATGCGCTGCTGGTCTAACATAAGAGATGAAAAGATCTGGACCATCACCTTAGCTCATGAAAACTGCCATTTGAAAGTGAACAATTTTGCTAGTTTGATATTAAGTAAGGATCTGACCTCTACAATAATGAGCTAATGGCAGCCTACATAGTAGGTGTTTAGAAACACCTCTTCCATTTACTACTTAATTTCTTCTTCCCTTATTTTGCTCCATCCCTCTTCATAGAATGCAGCAGCTGGAAGAAAAATCAGCCCAGATAACAAACAGCACAAGACAGAAACCACAGCAGTCCTTCTCGTGTAAGAAGAAAGGCCACAGGCTCCCCACCTGCATTGGGGCATCCACAAGAACTAATAATTTGGTCAGAAAACATGTGAAAAATTCAGAAGACCCATACAACTAGTGTATGAATAAAGCCTTCTGCCACCTTTCTACAGTCGCCATAGTATACCGTTATTTGTGAAATACCAACCATGTCACTGAGACAGCAATTCAGAGAAAGGTATTTTAAACCCTTTAAAGCAAAGGCAGATGATAGAACAAGACCTCCAAAGGACCATCCAAAGACTTGGCTTAATCTGTTCTTTAAACTGTTTAAAGAAAACATGTAGTGGGCACTTCCACACTTCGAGGTTAATTCAATACTCGGAAAAATATTAGCATCAAATATGCTCGAAGATTAGATTACTATCACCTGAAGAGTATTTTGCAATTTAGACAAGGAGAAGCCTTTGCAGAACTCAGGGCTGTAAGTCCTAGTTAGCACAAGCTCACCACACTTCTCAGCTGCTAACATACCTCACACCCATCATTTATTCAGTCCTAATGAGTTGAACACAGCTCTCAAATATCATTCACAATAAGCTGCCCTGAACACTTACAGAGTAAGAGCTAGACCACCTCCTTGCTTGATTCAAGATTCCTGCAAATGTTAAAATAACTTCAAGCAGGGAACACAAAGAGGTAATCAAACAGCTAAACCCGTTATGCCCTTTCTAGTATTTCCTCTCTAAACATTTAAGGGCTTAAGCTTTAAGTAAGAAATAATTGAACAATGAGCCCTACCCTGAAATATTAAAATTTTTAGATTCAAGGTTAAGTGAATCTAATCAGTCCCAACTCCAAGCAGGTTCCATCCCTGACTTAGCACTATGCTCTTTCTCATAATTTAGAATTCTCACCAATATGCTAACATGCTCATTACAACTTTGTTCAACTCTTCAATTACATCCTTCTGCAAAAGGTTGTAAGAATTAACCATTACATGGTTACAATGCACTTCATTAGCCCTAAATTAATAACACCTGGTTTCCAATGGATTTATGACTTGCAATTGATTAGCTCTGATTGAAGCTCTTCCCATGTTCGGAGCACACACAGACTCTCTGTGCTGAGAGGTTTCTCTCCTACACAAGACAAAAACTCAGAGGCAACTCTTCCTTCAGTGCAGGCACTAGCACTTTTTAGGTCTCTCCCTTACAAGAATTTCATTACCTTTAATGTTTCCTCTTCTGCCACATTCAATCAAAATAAACCAGGCAGTTCAAAGTTAAAGAGGAAAACTACAAACATTTAATTCTAACCCCACAGTTTCTTAGAAATAAAGCAACCAGAAAAAACAGTTGACTACTATTCTTTGATTAGGCAATCCTAAAAAAAAGGTCAGATTCAAGTTATTACATATCTAGAGATTCTTTCTACAGTGAGGAAAAGAACGAATGAATTATAGTCTGCAATAGATCTTTGATCTTTTTCAAATGGCTTGTCAGCAAAATGGCTGTCTAACCATTGCTATACTGCTGTAAGTAAACATTTATACATAAACAACTGAATTATAATGGCACAAAGGCATTTGACATGTAACAGAGCAGAAAAGACAGTTCTGCAAGATAAAACATTCAAGTCAGAAAGTAAATTTGACTTCAGCTCAAGAGCTAACATACTACATTTAATAAAACAAACAAGAGATGTACACAACGACACTTCATTCCTAATCCTACTACGACTGATAACCTATGCAAAATTTATAAAGTACTTCATAAGGGAAATCCATATTATACCCATTTTATAACTCAGTGAGTCATGGAAAGATTAAGTAACTTTATCAGGGTCATACAGCAGGTTACTAGCTGAAAAAAGAAAAAAAACACTCAGGGCAACCAAGTCACAGTACTGGATACTCCTAGTTAAGCTAGTCCTCCTCCTCTTTACAAAAAAACGAATTACATTACTCTTTGCTAGTGTATTGCTCACATAAAAGGGCAGCAATCAGTTAAGTATTTTCCTTTAGGCAAAAGAAGCAAGAGTCCTACCGAAAATGTTCAATCTATTTTATTCCATTTTAAGAACTGTTGCATAAAAGATTAGCTAGGTTTGCAGTCCTCCTCAACTTGCAAAAACAAAAGTGAACAGAATTAAAATCTAATTTCACAGTCAATTTAAAAAATTAATTTCCAATTTTTCTACACTGATGTAAACACACTTCAAAGATGTCAATTACAATGCCTTTACAGATATTCCTTGTCCTCCAATTTCTTTTCCCTCCCAAATTGTGCTTATTGGCAGAGCAACTTAGTGTCAAAGGAAAACAAATGCAAGATACTTGTTTTCATAAAATACAATTTGAATTGCTTTTAAAATGTTAATAAGGTCTCCACATAATACTAAAGGCTCCTGAAGAAAATTATTTCCTCTGAAAACCACAATATTTTTGAATAGAAAAATATCTCTGGTAAAGTGTTGATGAAATTATAAAACACAACCTCACTTAACGAAACTCAAGTTTTACTGCTTAACCTTTTTATACTTCAAAGAAGAAACACTGTAATTTAAAAACTCAGTTACTGCACAAAATACAGACATCACAGTTCCTCAGTTAGATGTCTTGTAAGAAAAATACTCTGTGTTAAAAAAAAACAGGTATGCACACAGCAGAAGTCATAGCAGGTTTCCAAAATATGCTTCTTTCAAATACATCTGACCCTATGCAAGTAGGGTGATATTATACAGATGTTCACAAACATCTACTTTCCTCCTTTAACACTGCACACTTTAAGAGAATAACTTTTGTGTGGTTTATATATTTGAGAAACATAACAAATAGGTATTTATTTGAAAATGTTTAAGGTAATATTGCACAAACTATTTTTCTTTTGTTTATTTTGATATTTTGCAAACCTCTTAAACTAAATATTTAGGATAACAAAATTATGACATGATGAGAAAAGGTCTATGCACTCTCTCCATTCACAGAATTTAAAAAAAATTATCAAGTGAAACTAGCCTAGTGAGGTTAGCTTGTTTGTTTTGGAAGTTAGAAACATAAAGAAGAAAGCAAAGTCATGCAATGCCATTCCCATTTTTATATAAAAATATGATGGCATTTAAATGCCTGAAGTAATGATAAAAATGAAATGTTGCTGATTTTTACAATAAAAATATATATACTGCTTTTTAAGCTTAGGGATTATTTCAAATAGCCTTTCATTATATCAAATAAAATAAGGATTCTATTTATACAGAAAGAGTCAAGTAATAAAATGAAGCCCTATTCCTTAAGACAAGATGCACTCATGTCTCTCCCACTGGAGAGACTAGTTCAACAATTTTACAGTTAAACAGAATTAATTCTACTCTCAAAAATCAATTGACCTTAAGCTTTTAACAAACATTTTCGACTGCAGAGTGTATTGTCAATATTTACATATCCTTAAAATTATATTTCACTAGAACAGCTTTTATTTGCTATATTAATATTTCCTTGCAAATGTATGCTTATCCATATCAGAGAAGAAGAAACAGCTGCTACTCACAGGAAATCTCTGGGGTCCTACAGCAGGTCTTGGCTGGGCTGGAACTGGCAGCAAGGGCACTGAAACAAGAAGCACCTTTTAACACCATTTGTTTTACCTAACAGTTGTCGCTGTAACTTCCAAAAGCAGTTGCAATAAGAAGTCATGATTAAAATCTGCTACATCTACCCTCACATGTCACAGTTCTTACAATTAACTTTAAGCAACCATTCCCTCCCCTGCAACATGCAACAGGGCAATTAGGATTCTTAGTTAATTTACATAATTTAATTCTGCATTTTCCAGAATTAGATTGCTCCTTGTTCCAGGAAGGGAAACCAGAATACTTATTCAGCCAAAGACGTCTCTTAGACAAAGCTGACACTGACTCTAAAGATAATTCCATGTTTCAAATAGAAGGATACATGATTAATTCACCTTCTCAAATGCATGCCTCTCAAGATTTCCTAGGTATCTCATAGTCTCACCACCAACCTCTCACAACAAGCAGGGGCATCAGAGCCGCTACCTGGTATAAATCACTGTTCAGAGGAGGTTTTAATGAGGCAGGCAGCGACAATTAACAGCAAGCAAAAACTATTTAATCTGGCCTTGCCACGATATGCAACTGTGATCACAGTTTATGTAATCACAGAACTGCTGATCTCAGATGAAAGACTGCTATTTCATAAAGAGACGCCAAGAAGAACTAGGGGACCCCCTTCCTGAAAAATAACTTGTCCAAAATCAGTATTTCAGGGGGATTAATATGGATGACTTATCCATACAGCTGCATTTCAAAAGACTAGTCACAAAAATATTTCCCAAAACATTCATTTAATATTATTGCATAATGCACAAAGCACCTACTGCTGGATCACCTTAGAGACAGAATCTATATTTGAATCCCCAGTACAAAGTGTAACGACAGATTTCCCATTTTCCCATGCAGTCTTTTTCCCTCTCTGAGTTCTCCAAGTGGTTAAAAGTACAAATGTTTCAATGTTAAACAGAAGGCCTACAGAAATTAAATAAACCCTTTCAATCAAGCAGCGCTGAACCTATTTACACATTTATAAAAGCTTCAGTAAGTTTACTTCTCTTCCATTATTTTTAGCATTTGTGAAATGACAGGAGAATGTTACCCACACAGGGTTAAATATCGACTTGGTAGAAAACTATTGTCTTACACTTCAGAGCAGGAAGGATGTTAGGAAATGCACCCACCTTCTCCCTCAAACTAGCCACATTTCCCAACAGAGTTTGCTAAAATGCCTGAAAAATCCCTTTGTCTGTGGTAACCGAGGCACAAGAACTAATGCATTAGTGGATATTTTTAGCTCATGTCTGTGTCTGACTTCTTCCCGCTGTTGTTAAGTACTTGTGGTTTACTAGTTAAGGGACTGACAGGGTAAACTAATTGCACTGGTCTTTCAGTGCCGAAGGATGGCGTGAAAACTTTGTATCAGGTTAAACGAGAAAATTATCTAAATCATCTCATCTTGGCTTCTAATGAACATCTGTCAATATCAAACAGCCATGGCCACCTGGAAAAAATTGACGGGGTGCTCTTGACAGACCTAGGACTAAAATAGCACAGGTATTACAGGTCAGAGAGGCACTGAGAAAAATCACTGAAGTGGGAAATGTAGAGAAGTGTCAACTGAACAGGGCATTTGTGTCTATTTCAGTATCCTGCCTCTGGCAGTAGCATATAGAGAGAGAAATATATATTTTAAGTAAATTAATTTAATACTCATGAAAGATAGTACTTCAAACTCTGTGCCCTTTCAATCCTTGGACACTTGCTGAAGCAGCAAAGAAGCCTCAAATAAACATTCATTTTCCTGACGTCAAATCTTCCACAGGTTTGAAAGGTATGTTTCAAAAATAATATACAGCATGTTGTTAGACACTATTTTAAGAAGATTAAATTGCTTTTGGCTGTAAATTCCAATGCTATATCTGAAAGACGAAGAAATTCCCATATTGATTATTTAGGAGAACTATAATGGAATTTTTCCCAAGACACCAAACAGTTTTTAAAAGGTAAATGGCATACTAATCTACTGAGCTGCCGCAAACTGCTTCTTAGTTCATGTCAATTTTTGCAGCACCACAATATCTCCGAAATATTTAGTTGTGGCATAAACACTACAGGAAAAAACTCAATACCTGTATCACAGGTTGAATTAGTATTTCGTAGTACATCTATATACAGTCCCCCAATATTTGTAAATTGATCATATTCAAATTTGGACACGCATTCAGAAAAAAATTACTACTTACAACTCAAAACTAATTTACAGAACTGTACACAAAGAAAAGAGAAAACTATATGACAAGCAAGCAACTAAAAGACACGGGATCTGAATGCCGTAAAAGGCACAGCTGAATGTCAACTGAACAGTATCTGCAGCACGTATGCACAGAGGCTCACGTAACCACTTCAGGGGTTTTGATAGAGTGAGTCTTTCCTAATCATTTATGAAGCTTCAAAGAGTAAAAATAGTAGAAATTTGTTTGAAACAAAACTGACTTGAAAGTAACTACTTTTTCTGAACAAAGATTCAAGGCTGGGCAGGGAAATAGCAGCCACTGTAAGAGATTTGCCTTTGAGACATCAAAGAAATAAGCCAATGACAGGATTCTTCAAGCATGCGTCAACTCACTTTCAGGCTGAAGTAGCTGGCTACTAAAGCTCTTATATGTGCTGTTTCATTCACGTGAAAATTTCATAACAATTTACAGGATGTTTGAGTCTATTTTAGAAAATACTGATACACTCAACACATTTCAAGACTAACTCAAACCAAAAAGATGTTGAGAAAGTACATTTCCATGATTTGCAGTTAGAAAAGTGTCCTTGGTGCTGACAATTAGAAGTACGTGAGCTTAATCCTGCCATAAAATTAGAGAGGAAAAAAATGCCAGTCTACACTAAAACATGACAGCACACCATTAAAATTAACAGAACCTAAGTGAGCATATCATGCACTTCCAGACATGGCATTTTTAGCTTCCAGGCATCACATTTTCACCAACAGAAACCCCATAAACTTTGCACCTATCTGACTGTATTCACCGACGTGTAAAAACCCTCACGTATCTGGAAATATATTCAGCCAAGAAGGGGCAGGATATCATCAAGAACACGAAGTCAGCTTGATCTTTCATACTTCTTATTCTCCTGAAATAAATGATGATGCTGCATGTGAAACACATCCTAATGTTGTCAACCAGTCTCTTGCCTACTGGGGCCTCAAGCAGACCCATTAAACAGAGGGGGACTTTTTAAGAAGAAATTTACAAGAGCACTCCCTACACTGGAATTTCTGTCTACTGCTTGCCTGCAGTGACTGCTTAAAAATTCATCTTAATATGCAAATGCCATTGAAGATTTTAGAATTATGCTCATCTCCCCTGAAGAAGACTACTGATTTCCCACACATTTTCCTTCGGCATGCAAATGCATACTTTCATGTAGCTTAGCTGCAATGCTGCAGACGAAGAGACTGAGATGGCAGCTCCTCTCAGCCACCGCAGAAGACTTCATTTCCCATATGCACTTTCTAATCAAGAAGATTAAAACTCTGCAGCGATTTAAAAAGATTGCATTTAACAGTATGCTGCACCCATTAACAGAAATATTCAGCAGTCTTGCCAAGGATTCCTTCAGTAAAACGAATGGCACAAAGGTATTTCACAGGAACCAGCTGCCATCAATACACACAGCAAAGATGTTCCTCACTCCATCTCCAGGGCTGCTCATTCCGAGAGGACAACTAGACTTTTACCAGCCAAGAAGTGAATGTGCACACAGTCAGCAGGTGTAAGATCTAAAAAAAAGACTACAAATCCGACACTGAAGATCTCCTAACATGCAGAAGGAACACAACTTTGATAAAATAAGGATGTGCAAGTAAAGACAGGAAAAAAAGGCCATGATCAAGATAAAGCAAGGCCCTGCAATAACCACAGTACAACAGATGTACTGATAAGGCTGAGACAAGCCTGAAGCCACCTGATAATGCAAAAAACAAACTCAGACAAAGAGAGAAGATACACTGCTATACTTTTGATGTTTGGCAAAAGCAGAAATTCTCAGTAGTCATTGCTGGCATCAGGAGGAAACCTCTTCACCTAGATGCAGGATCTGTTGAGTTTTCATGGGGAGAGAGGAGAGGCATCTAGAATAGTCTAAAAAGAATTTTTGCTTTTCACAAAACAAGAAATGTTGCTTCTGAAATCTTAGGAACATGAACAGAAGGCATAAATCCAAGACTAAAGGACCTTTTGGAATGCTTCCAGATAATTTGTCCCGATGCATGATTTGGTGGGAAGCACTGGTTTCATTAGAGGGGAAAAAGTAAAATAATCTCTACAATGCAGCTACTGTGAGGCCATCTGTGAGAAGCCTGATAGATGTCTATCAACTGGCAACATCCTACCCTGCCAAATTCCTATCTTTCATTGGTCAAATAAACGAAGCAAAGATAGCACTGGCTTGGAGTTCTGCTGATTTGAAGAGGGGAAAACACAGAAAATCTAATCGTAAATAGGCATGAATAGATATATGTTTCTTTACTTTGTCTAGTCCCAGCAGAATCACGAATCAGAGCTATACAGGTGTTTAGCGATTAAACACTTCCCAAAGAGGTAGTAACGTTAAAAGCTTTGCTGAGAGCTGCCCTAAAAAGTGTGGACCAAAGAGCACCTGTGTTAAGTTACGGAAAAAGTGTACTTGTAGGCTGCAAACAATTACAAATGTGGCACCAGCAGGAGAACTGAGGACACATATCTTGTCAAGTAAGGACAGCAGCTGGTACCCTTCACAGAGCACTTACAGTGCAAGGAGTGCCTCAGTGTGTTCTCACTGAAAGAGGTGGGTGGTCACTCTGTGAATGCTTGGCTGAAGCTGGAATGATGTGGGAAATCATGAACTGCAGTACTTACTTAGTTTTGAAAACTGACATTTGCTACTTTTTAAAAGCACATTCACTGTTCAGTTTCCATTTTTACTGCTCTTTGTGGGCTTTACAGTAAAGTAAAAGAGACGATAAAGCTGAAAAGGCTTTACCATTTCTGTTGGCCGCAGTCCAACAATATTATGTCTCACTTTAGGTGAACCATTTGTTCCAAGCTTAAGGAAAAAAATATCAGCCTGAAGCGTATTTCCATGAAGCGATAAACAAATTATTGGATCCCTGGCGAAGAATAAGATGAGTCATGCTCGCATGACTGGAAAGGTGTTCAGAAAGCTCACCTTGTACAGGCGTCACTACTGTCCCCTTGAAATGTGGATTTATGTGTATGTTCTTTGGTTGCTGAGGTGTCACTGGAGGTGGAGTCATCATTATTCTAGGTGTTTCTATCTGAGGGGGCATATGTAGCCCTGGAGGAGGAGAAGAATGATGCTGATGCTGTAAAGGAAGCAAAGATTGTAACTGTTGCTGCTGCTGCTGTTGTTCCTGCTGCTGTTGATGCTGCTGTTGGTGCTGCTGCTGTTGTTGGTGCTGCTGGAACAGACTCCTAACAGGTTGCTGGTGTGTTGGAATTAACCTCTGTGAATGAGTCTAAAGTCAGACAAAAGAATAAAGTCAATAGGCTTTAAAGTTAAAATATCCTGACATAAATCAGCACAAATACAAGACACCTGTGGAGAACAATTAAGGCCAAATATGAACAGAAAACCTTCCTTCCCCTATCATCAACTGGAATTGTTAAGAACCATCAGCACCACAAAGCAAAGGAACAACCAAAGACATTCATGTGAAGGAGAGGACAGGGAAGAGCGAGGAAGCACAAAGGGAATGCAGACATGCATTCACTTGTTTTTAACAGTAAAATTGTCTAGTTTCGTATGTAAGGTTCTGCATATGTCACTGGAAACCGTCATCAACTGCAATAAGGTATGTGTGACGATCACTAAAAATCTGAGTCCTAGTATCAAAACAAATCCACTAATTTTTGTCTCATGTATAGAAGCAACAAAAGTCAAAATACAAATTAAGCTAGATTCTTAAGATATCAGTGCAGACCATCTATCTACCCTGCCTGAAGAAAAAACTACTTAAAGATACCTTTCAAAGGTACCTTTCATAACACAGAACAGTCTCTTACTGCTCAAACACAAATGGCCAAAATCAGGTAGAATTAAAAAAAAAAATATATATATATCAGTGCTTCTCTTCAGAGACAGTCTTCTGCTTCTGAACTCACTGATACTAGGTATCAGTTGTAGTCCAGTAACTTCCAAATGGTAGTGCAAGAAGAGTCCCAAAGAGGCAACCTTTTAGTAACACAGGTGTGACACAATTTTTTTCAGCAGCCATATACATAAAGCAAAGCAGCCACAAAGTACGCACAAAAAGATACTGTGATGACCACAATGTTTACAACATTTAAGATCAAAATAACTATCAAAGACTGCAGCAATATAGAAAAAAAAATTATTCCACCTTCACTGTTTAAAAGCACGACTGCAGGGCTCTCAACCACTGAGAAATCCACTGACTCCTGCTAGTCTGCACCTAGAGTTATTGCTGTTGGAAAAAGTCCCCTTTATTTAATACAGATGACCTTGTCCAGCAAAGACACACACACAAACTTTGTTCTACAATTTCAGCTTCCAGTACATTTTATGACAGTTAACAAAAATAAGTGATCACACTTACTGATCACACACTTGCTGGGGTGGTTTTTTTGGATGGAAAAAGTAGCATTTTTTAGTTTGTGGTACAAAGCACAGGAAGATAAAAAATAGCAACAAAACTAAATTTCTTCTGAAATCCCAAGATACTAATTTATCTAGTGGCAATTACCTTCCTAGGCTTTTACTTGCCTCTGTAGTAGCACAGCAGGTATACAATAGATTTTTCAGAAGTATCGGCAAAAATATCAGTTTGACAAAAAACAAGAAATATTTTACAGAATCATATGTTTTTAAACTAAATTACTATTAATAATTACTAAACTACTATTTCCATGTTGCACGTAGAGAACTTCTCAGAGGAATTAACTTTTTCCTCCATACTTATGCAAACCACTACATAAGCCTGATTTTGTTGTATGAGTCAAAACCCATTGTCCATTTGGGGACCTTGAGAATACTCAAGCTGAGGCTGGTAACAGCACTAAGCATATACTTTCACAATCACCATGTTACACAGAGCCCATCTTGCCTATCAGTGCTCTGAAAGAGTAAAAGTGTACGTTGGAATACATATTCCACCTTTCTAAAGAGTTACAATTTAGAATGCATTTCTCCATAATTTCCTGAAAGTGTGTACAAAGAAAACTAAGGATTAAAAGGTACCATTGTCGATGGCTGGGTTGGCAGCAGTGCAGGCCTGTGATCCTTCATTCGTCCCCTATCATTATTGTCTCTCCTTTGTTCTCCCATTCCGTGACACATAACAGAGCCTCCTCTTCGCCCTCCTCTCCTTGAGCCATACCGTCCCTGTTTAAGCTGCCTTTCCCTCTCTTCAAATTCAAGTAATGCTGCTTTGGCTTCTGCAGAAAGTTCTGTTAAGAGAGATGGGGAAAAATATTTTATCTTTGTGCTGAAAAGATAGAAAATATCATGAGAAAACACATCACTAGAACTACAGAAGCATCCCTGCAACATAAAATTTGCAGGCACTTTGATCTCCTTTAGGTGGCATGTTAACATTTCATTAAAGACATCTTTAAAAGGATAAAGCACACAGATACTTGTGCCTATTGCACAGGCAAAAAGCATCAGGTAAATGAAACAAACATGAACAAAAAGGTTGGTTTTTTTTTAAATGCTACTGAAGTTTGCCTTATGCTGTAAGAGGAGGCTGTGGCTCCTCTCACATTTGTGTTATCTTAAACATCTCACCTGCAGAGATGTCAGGCAGTGCAATGAAACCTCAGTAAACTTTACTGTAAAGAATATGTTGAGCCTTCCATAGAAACAGATTTTATCTGCCAGACTCTTTTGCACATTGGTGTGCTCCAAAGAAGGACTTTCTAGTCACGGAAATGTTTTTCCAGTATGTAACTACTTAATATTTATTCTATCGTTATGTGGTTTAAGAAGGAGCTATACTCTACAAGTGACAATTCCACTTAAGAGAGAATACACTTCAAAATCTATGCTCAGCTGAAGTCAAATACATGGCCACTGACAACACCCACCCAACTCACATCACAGGTAAACACCATAGAACAAATGGTACTCAATTAAGACTACCAAATTTGCTTCAAATCTGGGACAATGCAGATAACATTAAGAGAAAACCATGCAGTAACAGGCCCAGGTAATCAAATTACTTGGAAACACAGAGAAAGTCTATAATAAACTTCAGCAAACACACCATGACAGTACAAGCAGTTCTACTCACCAGGTTTCAGTCACTTAAAGGGGATAAACTTTAACTCAAACATGCAGCTGAGGATTTTGCCATGTACCAGTCAGATCCCTTGTTACCTCTAGAACTGGCTTCTGCCTCTAACAGGGCAAAATTAAACTACTCTACAAGAAACACATTCCTGACCAAAAAAAATTTTTTGAGTTCCTATAAATGGCAATCAGTGCAAGAATTCCAGTTTTCCATTTTTAAAAAATTGTTCTTAATGTTAAAGGTGACTGGGTATAGGGACCACATTTCAGGACAAAGCGTTTTTACTTGCTAATGCTACAAAGTGGCTATAATATCTGAAGATCATAATAAAAACAGTTTACATCTGTCAGCTGAGACAGTACTATAATGTCTTCACATCACTACATACACTCCATCAAGAATACGTAACTAAAGCAATTAGAAAACTGTTAAAATTCCTTGCCAGTCTAACAGCCAAAGCTACTTAAACCACCATCTTAAACATCTTCATAAGTAATCTCAATTAGTCTTTGAAGTTGAGGACTGACAGAAGAGCAGAAAAGGGTGAGCGCCACGCATTCCCACCAAGGCAGTTGTTCTTACTTGGCTACAAAAACTACCTGCGTGACTGAGCTGCAAAGACTGCAAATTTGCATGTCCCGGTTTTCAGAGTTATTCAGCACCTGCAGAAAGCAGAGGCTTTTTGATGTTTAAAAGAAATGTTTAGACCTTGCTGACTGTCTAAGAACACAGCAAACACGACAGACTCCTAAAAGCCCAGGCTCTGCCATATAGTTTTGCATTTCAATTCTGTATGTTGGCGATGACACAAGTTTCTCTATCACCTTTCTCTCCCCTCTCTGACACTGCAATTAAGTGGCATAAAGCCTTAATTTACAACCACACCAGATACTCTTATGAAATGCTACCTTTGCCCTAGCACTTGCCTCAAGAGATCGGCAGAGCCCAAGACAATCAGGTTTTATCAGGAAAACCTCCGGGCATGCTTAGAAAGGGGCAAGGAATCACATTCCCTCAGGCCTTAGTATGGTGCTAAACGTGCACACTATGGATTTCCGAGGAAAATTAAGACAAATATACACTTGTCCAAAGCAATAAAAAGAATTAGAAGGAACTAAACCTACAATCTTATCCATCCTTCGCTGTCAGGGATGAAAAAGCTGGTTTAACAGGAAAAATAGAGCCTTGATTTCAAGCCTCCTTCCTGTCCACACCTGCAGCAAGTTCAGCTTCTTCACAGGTCCACAAGTGTGAAAGGGACTTTTAGTTGGTCTGCAGGAAAGAAAGATCACCAGCTCCTATATACTTACGGGAAGAAATGGTGTCACTACATTGCAAAGCAACAGCTCTCCTCCTTTTAACCAGAGAACATCCAAATCCTGCAGGGCATCCTGGGCATGCTGCTAGCTGGAAAGTTGTTGGTTTTTTTTCCAATAGGGCAGGCAAAGCAATTTTTCTCCCATCTTCCACACTACAACCCTGAACTCGGCAAGGTAGTTTGGAAAGCAAAGTTCAGTCATTGCAAAAAGTACCTACCACTGATGTTCATTAAAGACGATAAGAAGCTATTTTCCTACTAAACAGATCAGAAGTCATATGTGAGCAAAGCAATTCTTAATGAACCTTGGAAGAGAGCTAGACATCCTACAAGGCAAGATCATGTCTGAGTCTCTCAGCTTCTTGAGCACATATCGAAGGACACTGAACAGAAAAAAACTTTAGAAGAAAGAATGGACTGCTCCAACCAAAATGACTTCACAGCACTGCACTGATTAACCTTGGGGAAAGGATAACAGCATCCAGGGCAAAGTCAGTCCTGATGATCTTTGATGTGCAGGTACTTTTCACTCTCTTTAAAATGAAAACTAATTAATTGTTTTCCTACTCACTTTACACAAAAGTTCTCAAACTTTAAAGGCTCTGTCTTCAAAGGCACAGTCAACATTTTTTTTGCAGACAGAAAAGTGAAAAGTGTGTAACACTGACCTTGGAAAAAATAACCCAACCAAAACAAAAACCTCCATGAATTTACTGCAGCAAGCATCATTATAGTCGTACCACATCTATGACCACAGAAGTACAATATAAGCATTTCATTTAAAAAAAAGAAAGGAACGTAAGATTACATTAATATCAAGCATACTTCCCTCACAACATGCCACTGAAGACAACAGCATCCTACCTGTAAAGAATTTTGCTTACACACAAAACTGCAGCTTCAGAGCCTCAGACACAGACCGCAAAAGTGAAGACTCATGCAGTGAACTAAACTCATGAATACCTTAAGTGCTTTATATGGCTATCAGTCACCACACAGAAAAATATACAGTCAGCTCAATTATTAGGTGGGCTGTTTACCAAATTTGAGAGCATTGTGCCACACATACAGAGATCAAAGAGAGAAGGTAGGGTGGAAGATGGTTTTGCAGGGAGTGGAGCAAGGAAAATAGTCCTTGCATTCCTTGAAAGCAAGATCAGACTGCTAACTAGAAAAGAGGTGACAAGGAGAAGAAGAAGAGATCCTCTTTCCCTCCCTAGACTCCCAAAGTACAGCCAGGTATTCACACGGAAAGGCCCGCTGCTTCCTCCCGGCTAAGAGCTTGTGTGAGTTGTGGCCAAAGCACACTGTGCCAGGCTGGATGCTGTCATGCCCCCCAGACGCTGTGTGCGGGCTGCTGCGGCACGCGGCCACTGGCTCCTGCCTATACCAACTCTGAGCACAGGTCTCAGTGGCTACATCTGCCTTGGGTTGCTTCCTGGGCGCAACAGCACTTAATCCCCAGGTCTGAAAACCCCAGAATCCCTATTATCCTGGATAATACAGAGATCTATAACATAAATCACATTCCAGAACAGCTATAAAATAATATGCATATGCATTTAAATACATATGCAATCTCAATTGAGATAGTAAATTTTCTGCTTGTTTTAACTTTTTTCTCCCCATCATCAAGACTCGCAACCTGAATCTGAACACAGTGCAACAGGACAACATTGAAACCATTCATTTTCATTTCCTAGTCTTGCCCAAAATCTCAGCTGCTAGTTATCAGAGTGAATGTAAGCCAACTAAACAGGACATAACAAAAGGTACTGACACATCCAATAACATTTGTTATCACTTTGCAAATGGCTCTGCATAAGTGTAGGGGTTTATTTTGGTTTTTTAAATCAGGTACAGAGATAATACTTCAGTTTGGTGACACCAAACAAAGCCATTTTTCTTCTTCACATTCCTTAATGGGTAACTAAACAGAGCATAATGACAATTCCAACTCTGGGAAGACTTCAACTGAAAGACAGTATAAATTTCTCAAAGATCAAAAACTCAGTATCTCTAAAAATCAATTGCATAGTTGTCCTACAATACTTTTAAACTTTTCAAAACCACTATTTACATTACCTCGAGTAAATAAATATTTATAAAAGATCTTAGCTACATTCATGAGAATACTCTATTTTTACTTATTTTTACCAGCACACACGTATTCTCATCTTGACTGTACAGTTCTCACACACAGTTAATGCAGTGAATCAGCAATTATTTTTCTAGTGTCTCTAAGTGTCAAGATTAATTTCACTATTGCTGGTAATAAAATGGTTTCAAATGACATCTTTAATCAGCAAGTAAGAATGCACTTCTCCAGTAGAGACAAGCTGTCACAAAAGGTCACCAAAATGTGACAGGATGGAAATTACGTTTGTAACTTCAACTGAAATGTTAATTCCTCTTTAAGTGTTTTTTCAACTATGTTCAGATTTTAAAGGAGATTTAGCTCTCCAATGTAGTTTCATTTTTAAACCAGTAGTATCTGTAAAAATTTACTCTCTAAGCTCAAAAGCAAGCATATACTTATATGCAAACAAGTATTTTTTGCTGTTTAACTTTCTACCACATGGTCAATCATTTGGTGTTTTCATCAACAAATTAACATAAAAAGCTAGTATGAATAGAAACCACTTCAAAACAGCAAGATTGTATTTTTGCCAAAGATTAGTTTCAAGAAAAGCTCTTTAGTTTACAGATTCATCCACATTTGCACCACCTTTTTCTTATATCTCAGAGTTACTTCCCAAATCACTCAAAACTAGACTTGAAAGTTAAGTCTATACCAAGTCACTGTTCCTTTAACAGCCAAGCTCCACTACAGGTTCTCTCCTCATGGGCTAGTTTTGCCTTTATATTAAACTATAGAGTAAATCCACAGATACATGAAGACGCATGTAATTGTCATTTAACTTGCAACTATGTGCAGAGATTTAGCCATTCCAGTTCACTCTTATTTTTAAAATATTCCGTTTTGTAAAGCCACCAGCACCTTTTCTATAAATAAGATATGATCCGTATGCGGTGTGTACAAATATGGTCTTACAGTTAAAAACACATGTGGAATGCACCTCGGATAAAACACCCCTTGCCCACATAGACTACTCTGTGCTTCTAGAGGGTTCCCCTCAGCCTTACTCTAATCAGAATCAATTTATAATTATTAAAAGAATTCTGAATAAAGGTCCTTAGTACACATTTTGCCTGAAATTGCAAGTAAGAGCTATTTGTTATATATGAACAAGAGATGAGAACAATCTTGATAAAAAATCATCCATTGACATCTCACTCACAGCACAACACAGGCTACACGAGTAACACTGTGAAAGTCTGGTTCAGCCTCTGCAGCTGACTCCTTGCTGCTCACAAACAAGTCCTCTTAGGCACAATGCCTTTGTTATGGAACTGAGGCTTCTCAATTTTTCCACGCACAGTAAAAGCCCAAATTCCTTGCAACTCAATTATTGAATTAGTAGGCTATGCAATATGAGAAAAATCCTTAGAACTAACATCCTTTGCAAAGCAAGATTTTTAAAGTAAAAGGAAAATTTCAGCGGGGTGTCGTCAGGCAATCCAGGTATGCGCTTTGGGAACGTTAATTTCAAAATGCCCTGTTGTCCCAAAGACATCGACTCATCTGGAAAGAAAGCAGAAGCACCCAGCTAGCAAGTTCACACGGCATGGCACCCATCTTAAAGCAATCCTGTGTGAAGAATTCATCCCTACAGTCTGGCAAAACTTGAAGTACCGTCAAAAAATACATCTTCTCCCAGTGGTATCTGACAATTTGCCTTCATTACCAGTTCACCTCTCTTGTGTATCTTGATTCTGTTCAAAATATCAGGGCTTTTTCTCCACAGTTTGAATGTATATGTTGGTTCAGTGGCAGAACTATGAGAATGGTATACCCTTCTGAAAGCAAAACTTAATTTCTGTCCATCTCCCTAATATCACCTTTTTAATTTGTCATATTATTTATTAGTATTATTTTTACCACCACTGTAAGGCCAACATGAAGAGGCAACATAGTCAACCCCAGTGGTGCAGGTACACACCAGAGAATTTTAAAAACACCAGCATCAGAAACTTGAGTATCCAGGGCACATGAGGGGTCTTGAAGTCAACTCTCAAAATCATAAACCAATGTGACTTTATTTATGGACTAAAACAGAGCAGCCACAAGAAAGCTGCAAACCTACTGCTTCTTCTGAACTTGCAGCAGTAAATTCATTAGCTACACGCAGCAGCCTTCCTAGACACAAACATGCTCGTGTTTTGCTACTCAAACACAAAGAAAATACATCCTTTCAGACACTGCCTAAAGACCTGAGGTGGTAGAAGAGATCCAGATTGTTCCATGATAGAAAAGTTGAACCCAAAAACTGGGAAGTTCTGCATTTTTCTAACACACTCCCCAGCAAGTTACAATTTCTCTAGGCCAATCCAACAGTAGTAACATAACAGGTTCACAGCAGTTCCTGGGGGAAAACAACAAACATGCAGGTATTTCATAGCAGAACACAAGTAAAAAGATTTGTGTTATAAACTGAAAACCTTCTAAGGATGGAAGTCCAAAAGAATTCCTTAAAATATATTCTACCACAATATGTAGTGAAACACAGATCAGACGCCTGCTGCTTGAAACAGGAAAGCTTTTAAACACACCGCAAAAGTCTCAATGAACAAACATTATGCTGGTTTTCAAAACATGATATTCCCAAGGAGGTAGACACTCCATATACTAGAACACACTACAAATGACTTTGCACAACTTGGATACAGGCCAGTCTAAGTTAGAAGGTGACTGTTCTATATTTTACCATTAAACTCTATTCTAAAAGTTTTGACAAGCCTGTCTTTTAGTTTCTTTTATTATAGCTCTTCAAAACAGTCCATGCCACAAAACCTCACCCAAAGTTTCTGGAATGTTTCTCCTTTCTCTTGTCACATCTGAGAGCCTAATTATCGTTCCTTCTTTCCGTTCAGTTTTGAAACGTAATCGCCCAGACTCTTCGTCATCATCCTCCTCTTCATCAGATTCTTCTTTTGTTTCCTCTTGGAGTTCCAGAGATTCAATAGCTGCCTGCATCACAAAACAGAGGACATGCATACTGAAACATCTACTTTTTTGTAATCAGTATTACAAGAGGAAGCTCTCTTTAAATGTCTCTTTGTATAAATTTTTCTGCCACTATACATTATTCCCATATATAACTCAGTGAACATTTAAGAGTCTGGTCAATTTTTTAAGAACATAAATATATGAAGTATATAACAAATTATATAGTAAAATCTATTGAGAAAACCCATTTTGCTGCAATCTTTAAGGGAACATGGAAACTTCAGTTACAGCCATCATTTGATCAGTAGCTACTTCTGCACACCGAGTGATATTTTATCACTGAATTGACTAAGATGCAAACTTCGGATACTACCAGATTCAAGCAATACAAACATTAAATCATTATTTTTTTTTCATTTGTTAACAACTGTCAGTAGCATGTTGCTAAAAAAAACAAAAACACAACAAAAAAGATAACCTTACATCTCAATTTTATTCCTCTAGATATGCGTAATTGTACTTGTCTTTACTTTTTCTACTCCTTGAATATTCTCCAATTTTAATTCGGCAATTGACAAAGTGAATGGAGAACAGGGTAGGATTAAACCTTAATATATTAAATTTGTATATTGCAAAGCTACTTCCTTGTCTTCATTTACATTCCAGTTCTCTCTCTAACAGAGAACATTTATTTAGACAAAACAACATCCCAAGTGAAAATGTATTCCTCTCCTTCAAATGAAAAAAAAAAAACCCAAACCAAACAACACCTTCCTGTGCTGGCATGATAAAATTAGTATTCAGAATGTTACACAAGTTATATTTGATTTCTAAAGTTGGAAATTAGAAGCCTTCTAATACAGTATTTCCCATAAAATATTTGGTTACTGTGCATTTAGTTATTTCTTGTACAAGCCTACTTGCTCATTTCTTATAGCCTGCACACGCATTTTAATTCTTTGCAAAGCCACTAAATACAGTGTAACTTATGTCAATTGAGGACAGTTAAAAAAAGTGAAATATAACACGCAAAAAACATTTTAATCTTCTGATTATACAGATTGGTGCAGCAACTTATATGAAAAAGGGGCAGCAAATGTGTCAGTCAGGTGGACTGATACAAGTCACAAACCAAG
This sequence comes from Pterocles orientalis, assembly GCA_011057875.1. NCBI lineage: Eukaryota > Metazoa > Chordata > Aves > Pterocliformes > Pteroclidae > Pterocles > Pterocles orientalis. The sequence goes on along the minus strand of WKFP01014894.1, from coordinate 188,711 downwards.
TAAAAGAATTCATGTCAGAATGATGCACAAGATTGCAAATTTCCTTATCCAGGAGTCCAACTCCATCCAAAACCACAAAGAAACATGGGAAGCGGGATCAGAGACAGGACCTGGCAAGACAGTTTCTACTTTAAAAGCCAGCACACCGTATGAACTTGAACTCAAAGCTACTCCACCTTTGGTCTGGTGAATAAATGATCTGTATACTTCGTCACTGGGCTTTAATGGGCTACTGATTCCAAGTTATTTTCATTTTATCATTTACTTATCTCAGAATGTTTTATGCATTCCAGGCAAACATTCAAGCACTACATTTCCTGACCTCACAAAAAAGGTTTAAGATATAGCTCAGAGATTAGCCAAAGTTTACAAAAAGCATTAAGGCTTTATATTTTAAAAAGATACTTAATTTATAAAACAACTTTATCATATCAAAAAAATGCAACTAACAACAGACAGGATAGCAGGCAAAAAAAAAAAAAAAAAAAAAATCTTTCAAGACTAAAAGAAATCCAAACCTCAAAAGCAAACCCAAATTGAGCACAACTGGTCTGATTAACATATCCATGTATAATCAAAGCACCTCTGAGGACAGGCAGTTGAGACTCATGGAACAGAGGAGGGATGTTAACAAGGAAAGAGATGCTAAGGTGGTTTAATAAAAACAAACAAAAACAAAGAGAAAGACAGGGTTAGTATTTCACTTTCAAATGATGGACTCCCAGAAGAGAAAGGAGTAGCAATATCTCTATCAAATCTATGTTTTTAAATACCACAAAACCCATAATTTTACTGACTTACTGCTTGTCTTTAGAAACTTTCCGTTCATGATCAAGATTTGGAACATGCTCTCTGAGCACATCGAGCCTCCTGCTTTACTTTAGAGAATGGATGTGTCTGGAGTTTATGCTCTATGTCCATGCCCCTTAAAAGCTATGTTGGAATTCCAGCTTTTATCCATCAAAGACTGGTCTCAGTCACGTAATCTCATCTGTGAGTGCAAAACTTACTCCTGCAAGGCTCAAGATGGCATGCTTGCAATAGCAAAGACTGAATAATGCAGGTGGCCCCTTTCAATGCATCTCCCTTCACCTCCCAAAGAATGTTGCATTATTAGAGCAAGTTTGATACAACTAGAGTATCACAGCACACCCATTTGTTAGAAATTCATAGAATAACGCTGCTGTGTCCTTAAATTAATTTCCTGACGAGTTAAAGCTCCAAAGACGGACACACTTTGACTATACCTCTCAGCAGGTAATCCATTCAATCCTATTTAATTAAGAAATGGAATAAAACTAATACTGAAACAGATTCCTGCTGGGGAAAGGAAAAAAATCCCACATCAAAAATTTGCTGCAAATTAATAACTGGTATGATAGCACTGTTCCAGGCTATAACCAGTAAACATATACTCGACATAAGTTTTTAGCATAAGTGTTCTTTTTCTAAATGAAATAATTCATTTTTCCTAATTGAAGAATTAAGGTAAACTTACAGAAATTTCAGTCCCAATAGAACTTTTTTCAAAACAACAAACAATCTGACCTTTGCCTTTCTAACATACCGGATGTTCCATGCTCACGTTCCTCCTGAAAGTAGAATACCCAAGAACTTTATCTACACTCCCAACAGCAGCAAATTATCCATCTGAAAAGTGAGGCACCATAGCTATCAGAGATTTAACAGACAGCATGCAGTATTACTATCATTCTCCTAGCCAAAAGGGCTCCTGAAGTTTTAATACTGAAACTAAGATTAAATATGGACATTTTGAGCTCCCAAGGGGGAGAGGGGACCCGATGTACCTGACAATATAGATCATCCTATACAAAGGGTAATGTTACCAATAATTGAACGCTGGCAAAGTTGCATCAGTTCTTACCCAGCAATATGGACAATTCTACACTCTCATGTTCTGAAACAACTAGTTATTTTAAGTTTCCATTAAATTCACAACACACCTCTTCTGATTCATTTGCCATTGTCTGAGATTCTCCCAGCTCCTCATCTGCTGTATATTCTTCTTGTTCTTCCATTGCCTGCTCATTATACGACTGCATGTAATCTTCATCCTAAGGCAATAACACAAGAAGGTGAAATACAGAATCGCAAATCCACTAAGAGATGGGGTCTGTATGCATTGTGACTGTTTCCAGAACTAGAAAAGTACTGTATCTATCAGAACTGTCAATTATAAGTGACATATCATATAAGGTGTAATTAGCAGTGCTTTTAACTAGAAACTAGTTTCAATATTATCAAAAACATAACCAAAACAGTTTTCATTCAGATTCCAGAAATATCATCATAAAGATGCCATCTATTACTGTTTGCTTCACCTACTTCTACACTTCTACCTCCTTTGATTATAAATTCATTAAGCAAACACTGCAGTACTCTCTTACCAAAGCAAGTGTCTATAGCACATATAGACTAATATCAGATTTTACCCCCCAAAAAACATAAACATTCTTAAAACATTCTGCTAGTGCTTACATATGAATGGGTTCAATCCTGAACAATTATGAACATAAGCAAAATTACTTAAAGGTTTTGCTTTTGTTTTATATTTTAAAACACCTCACTGATCACACACAGTTTTCATTAAGATTAAATAATTTCCCTAGTAATTAAAGTATGTTCTCTAATACACTGCTTAAATTATATTGAATTATGCAGGTGACATTTTCTGAACTAACCTCCAATCTCTTTATTCAGGTTTAGACAGTTCTCACTTACAAAAAGGATGAATGAGGAGGACATCAATCACTTTGGGATATTAGCACCTTAAAGATGTCTTTAGCAGGTCAATAATCTTTTCACCTTCGGAGGACTTTATCAGATCTTGTCTAAAGCCTGGATAAAAGCTTTTGCATTAAGTACTTCTAACAATTGGCAGTGTATCTCCACCACACAAAGCTGTTTTCTTCCTTAAGGATACAATCCTCAAGGTCATGATTCCCAACTGCCTTCCAGCATGACAAAGGAGCATTACCTACCGCCAAACAAGCTGTCAACACAAACTTTGTCACAGCCTAGATAAAGAAACTGGCAGACAGTGATAATAGGTCTAATTTCCCCTCCTCCCTAGGGAGGTAAACAGATTTCAAATGAGTCTAAAACCCTATGCACGTGAAGCCATGTTATCTTTGAAGATACAAAAGAAACTCACTGGAAATTCATCTAAGGGTTCATTGATTTCAAGGTCTAGCACTTCATCTTCTTCTCCAGGCTCTTCCCCATATTCTATTTGGTCTTCTGTCAGTTCAGGATCATTGCCTTCATAATGTCCTTCCTCTGCATATTCTGAAGCATATACTTCAGGTGCTTCAGATTTGTCATAACCAATTTCATCTTCCCCGTGGTCATACTCAGACTCATGTTCTATTGATGGATCATTGATGGACTCAGACAGTTCATATGATGTAAGTAAGCCAGACGTCGCACTGAGGCTAACTGTGACACCTTGAGAACTACGGTATAGTGGAGGGAAAAATTCAGTGGTTGAAGCACAACAGTCAACTAGTCACAAAGACTTATCAAAACAAAGCCAGCAAATACAAATTCTCTAAGTTGGTGTGCAAAATTATGCCTCACACACTATTTGACTCCATGCCACATTCTCATAATGCATACTGTACGGCAGCTTATCACCAGCTGCAGGCTATTTGACCAGGGGAATCAAACCAACCAGATGGTTTAGCAGGTCAAACTGGCAAAAGTCCTGCTTGGTAACCAAAGCAGACTGGATTCAATTTTAATTCCAAGACTAACAAAAAACACACAAAATTGCTATAACTTCATCCATTTTCCCAGTCTTTCCCAGTTTCTTCTTCATAAACTTTTTTTATAGATTTGAGTTAAATTTATTAGATTCAAATAGACAAAAAATCATTTTACTGAAGTGCTAACAATGCTACAGAACACATTATAAATACATCATTAAGTAGCTGGCTAGGTAAAAAGCAAAACTCTTTTATGTATATACCAATAACTTCAGTTTAGTAGTTATTAGTTATCAGTAGTAATAGGCATTAATAGCTTTGAGTTATCCAAAATACAAGATTTAGAAAAGTAATACCGAAATTCTTGCTCCTCTTCATTGTCACTTTGCAGAAGATCATCATTCAGCTCTTCATCTGACAAGTCTGACTGATTCTAGGTTTCAGAAAAAGTCAATCATGAATACAAAAAAGGATATAAACTTTTAATTAAGTAGGTAATTAAATTACTGAAACTTCTAAACACTAAATATTTTTAATGAAGAATGCATCCCAGACTAAGATCATATCTTCAAAGAAATCACCTAATTCAATAAGAAAAACAGTATACAAGACAACAAACATGAAAATAAATGTTTGAGAGTCTTATGGAAATTTACAAAAATCAAATTTGCCTAGCTGTCAACATTTTTCGCTGATGCATTCCCAAGTATAGTCAAAGATGACAACTTACTTAAGAAATACCAGGAAGAAAGAAAGGTTAGCTTTAGTACACTGCCTTGTGACCTTGAAGCATTAAGCAAGTCAAGAAAATTCACTAAATTACTGCAGTTTGTAGAGAGCAGAGATACTTGGGAGACTAGAGCAAAGGATGTGATGGTATAAAGAGAACAAAAAGAACATAATTAGTTTGTAAGTTAAGAAAAAAAACAGAAGAAAATACAGGGCCTCTTCTGAACTCCTCCTAATTTGTCTATCATACTTTCAGTTGTTCCATTTATCTTTTTTTTTTTAATAATTACCCACTACAAAGAGATAACTGCAGTTTTGCTCAGAAACATTATTTCCATCCCCTAAAGTAGGGGCAGAAAGGTTATACAAGGGTAGATTTATCTAAAAGTACTGGGATGAGATCAAGTAAAAGCAAATTTAGCCTAAATAGCTCAGGGAAAACTTCCTGAGAAATCTATTATTATTTCACCATACGAGTCCATACCCACAGATACTGCTCAGAGCCCTATAACATGGCAAACCAAAAATAAGAATAGAAAAAGCACAAGAACACATAATACATTGGAGAAATCTGAAATTGGTTAGCATTCACACAGTTCGGGTTTTTGTTTTTGTTTTCTTTTTTAAGATAAGTAGCTTTATCAACTCACGTCTCAACTACGCAGACGTACACAATGTTAACTGCTCATACACACATCCATGATCCCTATCCTCCTATAATTTTATTTCATTTTTTAAACCAATACATGAGTCAAAGGAACTTCCAATCTTTAATACAGATTACTTAATACAGATTTCAAGAAGCTAATTTCCAACATTCAGAGTCTGAATATAAAATATAATGAATATAAAAACTACATCAGTTAAATCTCAACTTTTACTAGATCTGGGTTTCTTAACAAATTCATCTTCAACTAAATCTTCAGAAACAATTTTCTAAATTAATTCATTTAGCAGATAAGGTGGAGAAAGAGGGACTAGCCAGTTTTGATTTCCCAGACAGAAGCCCTGTCTTCACCTGCAGACATCTGCCAAAACCAAACATTTATTTCTTTTCATAGAGTTGAATTTTGGCAATAGGTATCAGACAGAGGAGTCTATAGCAGACACGGGGACACTTCTTTATGTCCTCCAGGGCTATCTGCTCCCATATTCCTCCTTCACTATAGAAGGGGATGTCCTCTGCCTACACATCAAAGCAGTAGTGGATTGTGTGGTGTAAGTGGATCTTTAATAGACACCACTGATTGCTTTTTTATTTACTGTCTGGTATTTACTGCTGGTATTTTGATGAGTAACTTCTAATAGCCAGGAAAATGGCAGTTGAAGTAAATGCTCCAGAATGTTCACCAACACTCAGGAGGCATAACTGGGTTTTTCCCTTTTTTTTTTTTAATTGTTAAGTAAATATGAGCTATAGAGAAACTGATTTTGAGAACCACCTCCTTTTTGAAATGTGTGTTATGAGAAGAAATATTATATCAGAAAAAAACGTTTTTTCTAAAAGTTATATTTTAAAAAGCCACACTTGGAAGTCTTTCATAAAAAGAAACAGAGTTCTGGGTGCAGAGCACTCCGGCAGCAGGGCAGATCTCGGGTACCTGTGGCTGTCAGGCTTTGGGGAGGTGACCGTGAAATACATAAAAGGCCACACCAAACAACTGAAGCGGGGGGTAAGTTGAACAACACTCACATTTTCATATCTGTAACAATTCACTTTCATGCACATCTCTTACCTTTTTGCCAGTTAGCAAATCCTCTCCAAGCAAGTCATCATCAAGTTCACTGGAAAACATTAACAAATTTAAGTTGAACCTTAAAAAAAACAAACATCATATAGAGTATACACCTTAAAAAACTAACTTGAGGATAACTGTCCCTGAGTCTGCACAAAGCTTTCCTTTTAGCAAAGCATTCAGCAAGTTGAAAAATGAGATAACATATGTTAAGTGAAACAACAGACCATACATACTAAGACTGTGTTGCGCAGTCGTTTTATTTTTATATGCCCTTCTTTTGATATCCCTACAACTGTAACACAGCACATAAACCTAGACAAAGGGTAGGCATCTTAACCCCAGCTAGCTAGGTCCCCACTCTAGATCCTTCACTTCCAGGCCCTTTGGGCCTATTGTTCAAACTTCCCACCAGAGAAGTAGCAAGTGAGACAGTAATGTCCTGTGGCCAAGACTGTCTACAGGCCACCATGTGGCCCAAGCTCCACTTCAGCCAGGAGGCACTGGGAGGCCAGCTGGCTTGGGAGCCACTTAGGCCTAGATCTTTCATGAATACTTTGTTCCCTCATCCTCAAGTTAAGGGTAAGGTCAAATAGACATTTGTAGGATGACAAAATCAAATGCATGCTTCAGCATCTTTGTAAGTGCAGCTAAGAATTCAGAAAGCACAGAAATACCTGGCTTACAAAACCTCTGCTGTCACATAGCTTCTGTCCCATAAGTAGGATGCAACACAAATAACTACAGTCCAGATTAGTTAAACTTTAGGACAACTTTTAGGACAATGAAAGAATTATCCAGTGATAGAAATAAACAGATTCCCCCTTCTATAATAAACACTTATTACTGACAAGTGCCTGTATTAGAACATGAATGTCTTAACACTAAAATGAGATGCCAGTGACTGGAAATATGAGCTGTAATTCAAGAATATGAGACTATTTCTACCTCCACACCTTAAAAAACAGAAAAACACCAAAAAGCATGCCTTAGAGACCACATTAAAATTAAATATCTCAAAGAAAGAATGGTCTGTATGAACAGAATAGGAATATGTTTAAGAGTTCCTTAGGACTACATAGGAAATAACTGAAAATGGAGAGGCAATCCTAAAACATAAATCAGTGTTAGGAGTTGCTTTTGCAGACAGATACATCTCTTTCAGAGCTGGTTACTGTACAGATAACGAGAGGGGAGAATAAAAATCTTGTGGGCTAGAAGAGAACAGATGATATTCCAAATCAGCCCTAAACAGGACGTTATCATCAGTACACAGCATTCGTCCATAGTTACCGATCTCAAACAGTTCCAGGAATTACCGAACATTGACAAATAGCAATTGTTTTGTGCTCACAGCAATATTAAACAAAAATTGGGACATAACACATCTCCTACATTCCAAAGAGCAAAGTGACTAGAATTTAAGCCCTTTATTTCAGTGACAGAAAACTCCACATAACAGAAATGGTTGCAGAAGAATTTAGAGCCAAAACCAAAGGAGGAAAAGTCACTAATCTCTTCAAATGCCAGTAATCTGACAAATGCACCAAAAGGCTTGAAAGTATTTCCTACCACTATGGTCCACCACTGGCAGCTTTTAACAAAAACCGCACTAGAGAAATTCCAAAGGATGGCAAGGGCATGCGTTATAGTAGCAGCATTCAAAGACAGAAAACAAGTTGACATAGTAAGAAATTCAGATCAAAAAGGAATGGAAAAGAAAGCAAAAAACTAAATTATCTAAACATAGTTATGGTTATTCAATATATTACTAAAAAACACTCTCAATGTGTTTTTTTAAAAAAAGATTAAACATCTGGTCAACAGAAGTAACTCATACATATTCTAGATTTTTATAAGCTTTGGCTTACTACTTGACAGTCAAAATAATTAGCACTAGCACATAAATGAAGCTCATAAAAAAAACAAAAGTGTTTCACAGGATGACCCTCAAAACCTACTACAACATTCAGTGTCATTCAATATTTTCATCGATAAATTAATAAAAGAAAAATCACCATTGGTAATTTTCTGAATAAACAACGTAACAGCGAAAAGCCTTCACAGTAAAACAGACCTTTTCAAGATTCTTTTAAAATAGACAAATTTGAAGTTACCAGAAAGAAGAGGGAGAATAATTAAGAGATCTGTCACAAAAAAGAAACCCACAAAACAAAACAAACAAAACAACAAGCCACCACCAAAAAAAAACCAAACCCTCCAGATACTAAAAGATCTTAGGCTAGCTGAGAAAAAGACAAAAACGTATGGTTGCAATCTGATATCACAAAGTCACATAAAATAAATCTAACTGGAATAAAAGTACACATCTGTGATAGTTCCAAAGGCAACTTACCCTCACTATCATCAAGACAACGGTCTTTTCAAAGCCACAATTCTAGGAAATTAGGGTTAAAATTATCTAAAGTTCACTGCTCTCACAAGAGACAGACCCATTTCCTCCCCTTCCTCAAGTCCCAACACACAACATTCCCCTAACTGAACAAATTCAGCTCAACAAATGAGGAAAAGAAAATAATAATAAAAAAAGACAACAAAAGGTAGAAAGTTTTCTGTCAGTGTAGAGAAATGAGTAATCTCAGAGAAGGGTCAGAACAAGCAAATTTCAGCACAAGTCAACTATTAAATCAGCCCTGTCATTGCATAGGATAGGGCCAGAGCTGAACGTTTTTCCCAAAAAACAAACTTTGGGCTAGTTACAGAGATAAGTGTATAAATTAACAGCCCATGGTAAAGACATCAGACTGGCCCTTTCTGGCCTCCAATTTCATGAGCATGACTCATTAAACATAAGCAGGAGCAGGGACACGAGTGCTTCAGGAAAAGAATTTGCAAAAAAACATAATGGGAAAAATTCTCCAAGAACAATGTTACGTTTGTACTCCCAAATAACATGGGCCTCCCAACTCTGTTATCACCCTCCAGTGTCTAAGGAAAGAGACCCAGAAATCCAAAATTATTTAAATGACTGGGCGATGGCACTCAGTTAAGCAGCAACACAGTAAGAGTTGATGGTTGATCAAGATGTATGACTAACAGCATAACCCCTCCACCCTCCCCCACAAAAAAAAAAAAAAAAAAAAAAAAAACACAAAACGCACTACTTAGGTTGCAAAACAAAGTATTAAAGTTTAAAAAACACAGGTCTACTGTGTTCATTCAGCCTTTCTCCATCTTCAAGAAAGTGTATCCTATACCGAATTAGCCCAGTAGTTAAAAAAAGTCAAGCAACTACATTAGACAACAACATATCCATGTACAGCATTTGTAGTTGCCCAGACACAGAACTTAACACTTTCAAAGACAGCTTGTCAATCTAAAAATAATTTTAACAAATAATATAAATTCCACCACATGCAGTTGTAAAAAACATTTTCTGAAATGATCAGCAAGATGAAACTCTGGAATCTCCAGCACTGCACCTGAAACCACTTCCCTTACAATTTAACTAAATAATAAACAATATTATTTTTGATATCTATCTTAAATTATATGCAACTAATAGTAAACACATAAATGAAAACTTTTTTCTAAAACTGAATCCTGTGTGCCTCAAAGTCTCAGCTTGGTGAAAACACTCTATAACCCTTCTCAAGTCCTATAAAAATAGCTTTGCCACAGGCAGCTTACCACTGGCGATAAGCTTACAAGTTCAGATATGACAGCTGTTTGACCCTTCCACATTTTCTGATGAAATAAGAGTAGGACAGCTGAAACAAATATGACCAGCCAGCATCTAAGAGCCCACCTATCATACCATGAAGTCAGCAAAGGCAAAAAGTTCAGAAAATATTATAATACAAAGCATTTTACCTGTAATATTGGCTTCAGTATTTCTGAATACCCAGAGCTGCAGATGGGACAGTGCAGTGACCCAGCCTGAACAAGTTATTTTAATTACACTCTCAAACCAGATCAGTTCTTTGATGCAGTTCACCATCCAACCCACAAATAGCTGCGCTGGCATGACAGAGAGCAGGCACCCCTCACCAGCATACAGCAAAACACCCTGTACACCGAAGCTAGTTACAGTCCCAATTTCTTATTCACTCTTAACTCACCTCCTAGAGCAATGGAAACTACCCACTTAACCTAGCAGAATAGTACAGAAGAGGAAACCAATCCCTCCAGAATGATGATAAATGTAGAGTAGATGATTCACTCCAAGGGCTCAGCTCAGTGGAAAACTACTTAGGGTAAAATTTGTTTACCACAATCATTTGAATGATTATTAGAAAAGAGAAAAACCTGTTTGGAGTGGTTTTTTTCTCCTTTTTACAGTGAAAACTACTGGCAAAGTCTGAACAAGTGTCCCTGTTACTATAAAGGAATAATAAAAAAAAAAAGCAACCCCACAAAAAAGTGAAAAGTTTTCTCCCGATAATAGATAAGTCTAGCCAGCAGCTTGATTCAGGTCTTTCCCAGCTAGAGTTCCCTTACATAAAAGAACATCCTCCTATTCTCCCCCAAAATAACCAAGTTCGTACATACTTCAAAATCTCCAGAACAGTCATATTTTTCTATAGAAGCCCATACCTAAGCTCCATTACTCTCCTACAATGTAAAACTGAAGTAGGACTTGGAAGATAAGAATTTAAATAACTAGTTTTAAAAAAATTATTGAGCGGGCAAATTCAAGCACTAGCAAAAATCTAACTATTTAAACCATTGAGATCTAGTAAATATTCAAAAAGAAAACCAGGACATTAATTGCAAAGCTAATTCCACACCACAAATACTCTGTATTTACCCAATTTTAAATGGTATCTCTTCATAGTGCTCTCTACACTCCTCATACTCCTATGTGTTTGGCACAATCTAGCATTGGCTGACACATGCATAACAACCAACATCTCCATTAGTATCTAAATATGCGCTACTCTAAGCATTAGAATACAAAATGCCAGAATAGGAAAACAGAGCCATGTAATTCAGCATACAGAAACTGAACATGAAAATATTCTACCCACCTGTCCCAGTCATCATCTCCAGCCCTTCTTCTCCAAGACCTTTCTGCACCAGGCTTATCAAACTGATCAAAGTCATCATCTGTAAAGAAGGTGACAACATTAAATAACTCAATGAAAGGTTTCTGAAGCAACAACTTAGGTGGGACTGGGGGGGGGTGGGGGGTGTTGTTTTATTAGAAGATGCAGAAATACCTTTTTCTACTTTCCATTTTAACATGAAGAAAACAGACAAATACCTACAGGCTTCAATAATTTTAAAAAACATAAGGTACTATATAGCTTCCCTTTTTCTCCCTATTATTCTCCAGGGAGACATCACTGCAGCCTTCCAGTACCTGAAGGGAGTCTATAAACAGGAGGGGGAGAGACTGTTTACAGGGGCTGATAGTGACAGGATGAGGGGGCATGGTTTTAAACTAAGAGAGAGCAGATTTAGGTTGGATATTAGGCAGAAATTTTTCATTCTGAAGGTGGTGAGGCACTCGAACAGGTTGCCCAGAGAAGCTGTGGATGCCCCATCCCTGGAGGGGTTCAAGGCCAGGCTGGATGAGGCTTTGAGCAACCTGGTCTAGAGGAAGGTGTCCCTGTCCATGGCAGGGGTTGGAACTAGATGTTTTTTAAGGTCCCTTCCAACCCAAACCAGTCTATGATTCTATGATAAACCACTGGAAAATGTTGCCAACAAAGGTATTCCCAGTGACAGGAGTTCCCAGAATGCATGAAACTGAGGTGCAATAAAGGTGAAGGGAACAACGTCTTCCAGATCTCTGCTTGCCTTGGGGGCCAACACAAGCTCATCTACCCCCACAAGGCCTGCAAAGGCACTTTAAAAACAGGAGTAAACCTCAGGTCAGCACAAGGCAGAATGGTACCAGCAACCCAAAACAGAAGAGGGAAGGCAGGCGTAATACACCATCAACTGTCTCAACTGGGGCATTAAAAATACTAGAAGTCCTTGAAGCAGGTTACACTGTGTACCTAAGCATGCACATGCCTTCCAAGATAAAAGTGGTGCTCCACATATTTCTCTCAACAAGTACCCTTGCTATAGCCTATCAAATCACAAATTACTTGTGTAGCTCAGTTTGCAAATGAAAATTTTGCTACTTAAAAATATTAAAACTTCCATTTATTTGCAAAACAAATGCAAAACTCATCTGCTCTGTCCAAACACCCATTACATCTTATCATCTGTAAACTGGAAGCACATGCCTTCAGAAACACTTAACCCTCACTTTCACATCCTATGGCTATAGCCCAGAGAACACAAACCTGGACTTAGTGTCTCTTCATACACTCTTTGACTTTTCTAAGAGTCAAATAAGTGGGTAAATAAAAGCTGTGCTCAACACATGAGGAAACTGGCTGCAGTTTAATGGTCTGCAAAGTACGGGACGCTGAGCAACCCAGTCCTTACAGTATGAACTGGTGAACATTAAGATGCCATATATTCAGTCATTCTCCTGACTTCATTCGAACTAGATTATTTGACCAAGTACAGTGCCAACGATCAACTGGGTTTTCGTGCTTGTTTGGGGTTTTTTTTAAATGAACCTTCAACCCCAAATCTGTCTTCAGCTCTTTAAACTCCATCCAGTATTCTTTAGTGAACATTCCCCACATGCAACAAACCTATTCATTTCTTACTTTATACAACCCAAATACAGGTGTTAGCAACGACAGTTTAAATCAAGTAAAAAAAAAAAAAATCAAAAAGAAAATTCAGTTCTTGCAATGTCATTAAAGAATAGCTTTCAAACCAGAAATTACAACCACAAATAGCTATGAAAATAAGACTGCTCAGTATGAATAATGATGTAACACAAGTCAAGTGTGGCAACTCTTTTGTTTTGAAACAGTAGGTAAAAACAATTCCCTTTCAGGTTCCCTCCTTTATGCCCTACAGATACTTTCATATCTTAACTAATCTTCTCTATTTAAAGTCATTTACACGGGTTAACACCACTGAAACGGATTTGTTTTACATTTTTCTGCTCAAACATCTACATATTGCAACCTCCTTCCATTCCAATTCCTATTTCACCCACAGGGGAAAGCCAGATATCCAAAACCATACTGCAGTGATTATCTTAGTGCACTGTCACTTTAAGGGCACAAAAACCATGCACTGTCAGATTGCTGTAATCCACTGACTTGATGTAACCACCTCTAAATATTATTTTTTTTAAGGTAATGTGACTGGTTTTGCAGTAACCCAAATTACAAGTGTCCACATATTGAATAACACAGCTCAAGATGACAACCCTCATCAGGATGACAGTTACTTCTTTTTAGGCTGCACCTGCTTGCAAGATATATTTTTTTCATGACAGGCAAGACTTTTAGAACTAGAAAGCTATATTATAAACCAACACCACTTGAGGACAAGATCTTAGCCCTTAAGCACACAATTCTTACAAAGATGGACCTTCACATGAGCCAGGTTTAAATCTAGACAACATAAAGTTACATACCAAATCCTTTTT
>WKFP01014894.1:121395-175021 GCA_011057875.1 Pterocles orientalis | reverse complement strand
AATAAAAAAAAAAAGCAACCCCACAAAAAAGTGAAAAGTTTTCTCCCAATAATAGATAAGTCTAGCCAGCAGCTTGATTCAGGTCTTTCCCAGCTGGAGTTCCCTTACATAAAAGAACATCCTCCTATTCTCCCCCAAAACAACCAAGTTCATACATACTTCAAAATCTCCAGAATAGTCATATTTTTCTATAGAAGCCCATACCTAAGCTCCATTACTCTCCTACAATGTAAAACTGAAGTAGGACTTGGAGGATAAGAATTTAAATAACAAGTTTTAAAAAAATTATTAAGCGGGCAAATTCAAGCACTAGCAAAAATCTAACTATTTAAACCATTGAGATCTAGTAAATATTTAAAAAGAAAACCAGGACATTAATTGCAAAGTTAATTCCACACCACAAATATTTTGTATTTACCCAATTTTAAATGGTATCTCTTCATAGTGCTCTCTACACTCCTCATACTCCTATGTGTTTGGCACAATCTAGCATTGGCTGACACATGCATAACAACCAACATCTCCATTAGTATCTAAATATGCGCTACTCTAAGCATTAGAATACAAAATGCCAGAATAGGAAAACAGAGCCATGTAATTCAGCATACAGAAACTGAACATGAAAATATTCTACCCACCTGTCCCAGTCATCATCTCCAGCTCTTCTTCTCCAAGACCTTTCTGCACCAGGCTTATCAAACTGATCAAAGTCATCATCTGTAAAGAAGGTGACAACATTAAATAACTCAATGAAAGGTTTCTGAAGCAACAACTCAGGTGGGATTGGGGGAGGGGGGTGTTGTTTTATTAGAAGATGCAGAAATACCTTTTTCTACTTTCCATTTTAACATGAAGAAAACAGACAAATACCAACAGGCTTCAATAATTAAAAAAAACATAAGGTACTATACAGCTTCCCTTTTTCTTCCTATTATTCTCCGGGGAGACCTCATTGCAGCCTTCCAGTACCTGAAGGGAGTCTATAAACAGGAGGGGGAGACTGTTTACAGGGGCTGATAGTGACAGGATGAGGAGGGATGGTTTTAAACTGAGAGCGCGCAAATTTAGGTTGGATATTAGGCAGAAATTTTTCATTCTGAAGGTGGTGAGGCACTGGAACAGGTTGCCCAGAGAAGTTGTGGATGCCCCATCCCTGGAGGCATTCAAGACCAGGCTGGATGCGGCCCTGGGCAGCCTGCTCTAGTGTTGAAACTAGATGATCTTTGAGGTTCTTTTCAACCCAGGCCATTCTATGATTCTATGATTAATGTAAGGATGACCCAAGGAAAACAAATAAAGCATTGAGAGAGTTGGGATTGTTTAGCCTGGGGAAGAGAAGGTTCCAGGGGGACCTTATAGCAGCCTTCCAGTACTTAAAAGGGGCTACAGCGGAGTGGAGGAGTGTAGTGATAGGACAAGGGGTAATGCTTTTAAGCTGAAAGAGGTTAGATTTAGATCAGATATTAGGAAGAAATCTTTCACAGTGAAGGTGGTGAGGCAGTGGCCCAGGTTGCCCAGAGAAGCTGTGGATGCCCCATCCCTGGAGGTGTTCAAGGCCAGGCTGGATGAGGCTTTGAGCAACCTGGTCTAGAGGAAGGTGTCCCTGTCCATGGCAGGGGTTGGAACTCGATGTTTTTTAAGGTCCCTTCCAACCCAAACCATTCTATGATTCTATGATAAACCACTGGAAAATGTTGCCAAAGGTATTCCCAGTGACAGGAGTTCCCAGAATGCATGAAACTGAGGTGCAATAAAGGTGAAGGGAACAATGTCTTCCAGACCTCTGCTTGCCTTGGGGGCCAACACAAGCTCATCTACCCCCACAAGGCCTGCAAGGGCACTTTAAAAACAGGAGTAAACCTCAGGTCAGCACAAGGCAGAATGGTACCGGCAACCCAAAACAGAAGAGGGAAGGCAGGCGTAATACACCATCAACTGTCTCAACTGGGGCATTAAAAATACTAGAAGTCCTTGAAGCAGGTTACACTGTGTACCTAAGCATGCACATGCCTTCCAAGATAAAAGTGGTGCTCCACATATTTCTCTCAACAAGTACCCTTGCTATAGCCTATCAAATCACAAATTACTTGTGTAGCTCAGTTTGCAAATGAAAATTTTGCTACTTAAAAATATTAAAACTTCCATTTATTTGCAAAATAAATGCAAAACTCATCTGTTCTGTCCAGACACCCATTACATCTCATCATCTGTAAACTGGAAGCACATGCCTTCAGAAACACTTAACCCTCACTTTCACATGCTATGGCCATAGCCCAGAGAACACAAACCTGGACTTAGTGTCTCTTCATACACTCTTTGACTTTTCTAAGAGTCAAATAAGTGGGTAAATAAAAGTTGTGCTCAACACATGAGGAAACTGGCTGCAGTTTAATGGTCTGCAAAGTACAGGAGGCTGAGCAACCCAGTCCTTACAGTATGAATTGGTGAACACTAAGATGCCATATATTCAGTCATTCTCCTGACTTCATTTGAACTAGATTATTTGACCAAGTACAGTGCCAACGATCAACTGGGTTTTTGTGTTTGTTTGGGTTTTTTTTTTAAATGAACCTTCAACCCCAAATCTGTCTTCAGCTCTTTAAACTCAACCCAGTATTCTTTAGTGAATATTCCCCACATGCAACAAACCTATTCATTTCTTACTTTATACAACCCAAATACAGGTGTTAGCAATGACAGAAGTTTAAATCAGGTAAAAAAATTAAAAAGAAAATTCAGTTCTTGCAATGTCATTAAATGAAGAGCTTTCAAACCAGAAATTCCAACCACAAATAGCTATGAAAATAAGACTGCTCAGTATTAATAATGATGTAACACAAGTCAAGTGTGGCAACTCTTTTGTTTTGAAACAGTAGGTAAAAACAATTCCCTTTCAGGTTCCCTCCTTTATGCCCTACACATACTTTCATATCTTAACTAATCTTCTCTATTTAAAGTCATTTATACAGGTTAACACCACTGAAATGGAGTTGTTTTACATTTTTCTGCTCAAACATCTACATATTGCAACCTCCTTCAGTTCCAATTCCTATTTCACCCACAGGGGAAAGCCAGATATCCAAAACCATACTGCAGTGATTATCTTAGTGCACTGTCACTTTAAGGGCACAAAAACCATGCACTGTCAGATTGCTGTAATCCACTGACTTGATGTAACCACCTCTAAATATGATTTTTTTTAAGATAATGTGACTGGTTTTGCAGTAACCCAAATTACAAGTGTCCACATATTGAATAACACAGCTCAAGATGACAACCCTCATCAGGATGACAGTTACTTCTTTTTAGGCTGCACCTGCTTGCAAGATATATTTTTTTCATGACAGGCAAGACTTTTAGAACTAGAAAGCTGCATTATAAACCAACACCACTTGAGGACAAGATCTTAGCCCTTAAGCACACAATTCTTACAAAGATGGACCTTCACATGAGCCAGGTTTAAATCTAGACAACATAAAGTTACATACCAAATCCTTTTTCTCTGTTGAGATCTCTCTACAGCAAAAAGAAATGCTCTTCAGCACAATTTATAGTACTTTTCCAGGTCAGATGGTTAAGTTTTATGGTCATAAAAGTGCTTCAGCCTAGTATTACTGCTAGTGAAGAAACAATACCAAAAGAGGGTCCAAGTTCCTGCCAAATTTCTAGTGTAGACCCGGACTTCTACTCAACCAACATCACAAACCTCGACCCTCCAGCTCTCCCAGCCCCTCCAAATTTCTTGCATCCTATTCCTTATTTCTGAGCAACTCCTACCAAAATCCAAAGCTGAATTACATCCATGCAAAGCCCTTTTCACAAGCCCCCTCTAGCAGGATGCATACAAAAACCTCCAAAATGACTGGTTAATCTGTGTACAGTGACTGCAGCTTATAAGAACTGCTCCACGTATGTCCCTGCCACCTTCCTGTTCTCATCTCTACTCTCCCTGTCCCATCACACACTTACGATATAAAGATCTTTGGGACAGAGGGAGACAGCTTTTCTTTTTTATGCTTATTTGTTCCGTGACAGCTGACACTGACAATGAGAGTTACAAATTATGCCATGTTGACATTAACTGTTGTCAAAGCTCAAAGTAGGTTGCAGCTCTCCTTTAGAAAAGGAGGTCACAACCCGCATCTACAAATAGCATTCATTGCCAGCTTCGTCACTGGCTAGGTAGCAAGCATTGCAACGGACATAGGCCCTACAACTGCAGTCTCATGTGACACCTAAAAAAACCTCAGTGAGGCATCTTTTTTTCCATTTCTGAAACAACATACATTTTCATTTTTCTTCTGTCTAGGCAGTAATATTGGAAAATACCAGTAAATAATAAATAGCATAACATTAATGAATGTTTCTCCTTGAGAAACTCTTATAAGTCAATGTTTGTGGCAAGTGTGGTTAACTGCCTGTAAAACATTAACTTGTACAGAAAGAGGAACACTCTACATCAGCAGAGCACAAAAGCACTGAGAACAACAGCCAAAGATTTTTTATATATATATATATAAAAATTCTTACTACTACTGTGTGGGAGGTGAGTGAAGAAGATAAAAGGGAGGGAGGGGAATCCATGAACATAAGCTTTTTAAGCAGGAAAACATCCACTGTAGGAGTTGGAAGAGGTTTTGTATTTCTTCCAGCACTATCGGTGCAGCCTAGAAAGGCACTCATACGTGGCAACTGTTGCTAAGACATGAGATGCAACGGTTACGGCTCCTTGTTTCAATTCAAGACTCCCATGGCAAAGCTCAACAACATGTGTGTGCATTAGCTGGCTATCAACTGGAGGATACTGACAGGTGATCTCTAAACACACTAAGACCCCTCTCTAACTTCCAGGCAGCACTAGAAGCAACAAAAAACCCCAAGACCTATCAAAATACCAAAAAAGCGCTAACTTAACAAGAAAGCAGGACAGACCAGTCATACAGGAAAACAAAAGAAACGATCCACCACTTGGCTCTTCCTACCGCAGCTCTAAGAAAATTGCCATTATCACAGTGACAGAAAAGTTGTAAGATGCTGCAGAGACCAACCAATGCTGGCTGTTTTGTTAAACTAGCCTGCCTCCCAAGGCTCTGGCAGGCTGTGAACAAGAATAAGCACAAAGACAGACAAACACACTTGGTTCCCCACACTAAATGGTTCCTATTTGCTCTGTACTTATCCTGGTGTAGCAGCAACAGTGCTATAAGCTGTTCTATACATCTTATTCTTTGGTTTCATGTTATATGGCCAGAACCGTAACATTTTTTCCTGTTTAATAATAACAGATTATCCACAAAATAGAAGCCTCATTTCCTCTTCAACTATGCTGATGGTAGTTTCTAACACTGTGGATACCCTCTCAGTGAAACCCTCGCTAATAATTTTTCTATGTAAAATGGAAGTCCCGAGCTACACAGTCAAGTCTCACAAGCGTAGGAGGTACATCAGCAGGCACACTGCAGTGCCCTTAACATCTTAAAATGGTTCCAACACAGCCTAAGAAGGTAGTCCTACATAGCAACTGTTGCTAAGATAGAGTATTTTACTGCAATGAGACGGCCAAAGCTTCTAGACTAGGAACAACATTTGATGACTGCATCATTTGTCTTCCTAGAAATACACCTGCATGCCTTCTGGAACACCAACCACATGCTGCCTCATAAACTTCCTTAACAGTTCAAAATTTTATATTTTGGTTTGCTTCAATGTTACACTACCTTGAATATCAAACATGCTATTACTTTTAGGCTTTGAAGAAGCACTGAAGATTTCTCCTTATCAAAAACAAGATGGAGAAAAGCTATGTCTTGCAACAATGATCCAATAGTTCAATGGACAAAAAGTATTAGGCAGTATTCACCCAACAGGTCTTTCAATAAAGTAACTAACCTGCACTGCTTTTGGGCAAAATACGTAAGGGAGCTATTAAAAAAAAAAAACACACACATCAAAAACAAGGAAAAAAAAATGAAAAAGTCACCACATGGAAAAACGCCACTTCTCTATGCTTAGATTTAATGCCAAACATAACAATTCCATCTTGACCTATCCCATTTCCTGGTATCATATTTAAAACACTCAACATGACAACTTGACAGCATTTCAAGTACAAGTCTCCAAATTAAAAACAGCCTAGTACCTTATCTTTATGCAATAGTTTATTTCTACAGAATATTCTTCTTCATTGCAAAAGGTTACACAACATGTAAGTATTGTAAAGCCTTGATTTTCAGGAACTGAGTATACAATTTAAAAACAGACCTATGCTCCTGCCTGATAGTGAACTGAATTTTGGTATCTCTTGGTATGCGATACAGAAGAATAACAGGTTTCATGAGGAACAGTCATGTCTAAAACACAGGCTGGCAATGTAACTGTACATCAACACCAGCTGAAAAAACTTCTGGTAACAAATCACGACAACATCTAGCAGTAAAGGCACAAAGTCAACAGGAACTCCTGAAGGTGAGTCTGTAATGTAAACCTAACATGTTATGAAGCACACTACAAAACCAGTCTCATTTATAATAGATTATCAAGCTATCCCATCATAAAGACCACACACACACAAATAAACTAAACTGTTTGTGTGTAGTGTATTTTATCAGGGATAGACATCATTGGTAAACAATTACTCATAGAAGCTTTAAGTGCTCGGTGACTAAGTGTTTATAACAATGTAACAATTGCATAACATCTTCCTCAAGCAGTGTATTTCATTCTTCCTTTCCAAATTACTCCTATAGGGTAGTGGTTAGCTTTCTCAAAGAAATAAAGTAGAAAAAATTAATTGCTACAGGAGGTAAGTTCTTTTTACCTTCTCAAAAATATCTATATTTTAAGAGAGTTTCTCATAATGCAAAGCAAGCCCCTACCAATAAGCAAGAACAGAACTAATCATGTTATGCTGACAGGAACTGAAGCTCTCTTTCTAATCACTGCTTGAAAGAAATAGTACTTCCATTTATTAATTTATTTTGTAATAGGGGAAAAAAAAAATAAAATACGAAAACCTACATCTAAAACCCCAAACCACCAAACCACAAAAAAGCCACTTCCAAAGTCTGCTTGGATTTTAAAATATATTTGCTTTGGGAAAACATTTTTAAGTGTCATAGTCCTTGCCCCACAAACATGCTGAACAGTGAATGAAGGCCAAGAGTTTAAATGAAATCCACATGAACTCAGCTCCCAAATGGCTTTAGACACTGATGAGAAACTGCAGCTCTCCAGACCTCTCCAGCATCTTTCACTGCTACCAAAAGTTACAGACAAAAAAATTCAGGCTGCATTGCAGCAGAATACAACACAGGACCAATCACATTACTTACTTGGGAGTTTTTTTGGTCAAGTCAGTGACAACCATCATCTTAAATGATTCTGGACAACAAGATCTATGTGACCTAAAATCTGAGGTTTAGTATTTGATGTAATAAAGAATGGTTTGGCTTTTGTAAAAACAAGTGATACTAAGGCTAATGTTTAATTTAGATGACCTGAAATGAGAGAAAATTCAGAAGAATGTGACTTTTAGTGAAAGCTGGTCAGAGAAGCATAAAGCGATTAAAAAATGCTATCTTTAAAGCAAATGTGCCTGCCACAAGCTCATCCAAGTAGTAATGTTTTTTGTCTCTAGTTCTTAGCTGGTACAATAGCTCATGATCATATATTTGTACTTCATAAATTGTGAACTCCAGAGGCCTTCGACACTTGGAGTTCTAGGGTGTGTATATTCCAGTATAACTCTAATTTATAGTGACCAGTTGTATCAGTACATGTAATACAGTACGATAGAGTACCCACAGAGACCAAAACACGGCCAGCACTCCAGCCACTTTCATCTAGGCACAAAGGCAGAATCTATTTCCAGTCCCAGTATGCTGCTGTGAAATATACTGAAGCACAACAAATTCAATTGGATTTGTCAGACTGGAGAATCTTTACTACATCTTTGAACTGGACAGTGACCCACAACAGAGAAAGGTGCTTGCTGTGCTAGAAGTACAAGTTTTTTTCCGATTTTTATCAACAGCTTTGCAAGAGGTTTTTAAAGCCAGTACATTGCTGAGAGCAGAACAGCAGCCCTCAGATTAGTTAAAATGGAATTAAACTGATGACAGCTTAAATTCAAACTGGAGGAATAACATAAGAGGCTCAGAGGTAGAGGAACACCCAATCAGCTGGTCTTGGTACAGGACCTCCAGCAAGAACACAGGGCAGACACATATAGATGGAGCCTTCTTCAGCTCCTCCTCTGCCCCATCCCCTGTCATGATTCACACCCCACGGATACCTACAGTCAAAGTCTTCTAGACCACTGAAGTTAATCAGAAGTACATTAATCTGAAAGGAAGAAAACTCAAAATAGTTTTCCCTTAATTCAGTATGGCAGAACACAGATATAATGTACACCTTGCTTTGTTTTAGTGATGGTTTGTTTATCCTGTAACCATCTAAATGAGAGTACTGCAATCAACTTACAGCTAGATTTTAAATACCAAGAAAAAATTTCAGCATCTATACAACACAGTTTTTATGTTACACTATAAGCAGATGATCACAGAACAGCCCAGGTTCGAAGGGACCTTGAAAGATCACCTGGTCCAACCTTCCATCGTGTGCTGGTTTTGGCTGACACAGAGTTAATTTTCTTCATAGTATGGGGCTGTATTTTGGATTTGAAACCAAAACAGTGTTAATAACAAGGATGTTTTAATTACTGCTGAGCAGCGCTTACACACAGTCAAGGCCTTTTGTGCTTCTCACACCACCCCACTAGTGAGTAGGCTAGGGGTGCACAAGAAGAAGTTAGCAGGGGGACACTGCTGGTGCAGCTGACCCCAGCTGACCAAAGGGATATTCCATAGCATATGATGTCACGCTCAGCATATAAAGCTGGGGGAAGAAGGAGGAAGGGGCTGAGTATTCAGCATGATGGCATCTTCCCTAGTAACTGTTACGGGTGATGGAGCCCTGCTTTCCTGGAGATGGCTGAACACCTGCCTGCCAATGGGAAGTAGTGAATGAATTCCTTGGTTTGCTTTGCTTGTGCGCACGGCTTTTGCTTTACCTGTTAAACTATCCTTATCTCAACCCACGAATTTTCTCATTTTACCCTTCTGATTCTCTCCCCATCCCACCATGGAAGAGAGAGCAGCTGCATGGGGCTCAGTTGCCAGCTGGGTGGGGTTAAACCATTGGGAACCATTGTCTTAAACCATGTCAATGGACTAATGAGCAACTAGAACCCCTCTAAGTCCCTCATCATCATTAGCATATCCACCTTCAATGTCTGTTTCAACACAACCATTCTAGAATTAGAAGTTGAATCAGGCGGAAGAGGAAAGGAATTTGTGAAGTAATATGAAGCTGTGAATCATTCCCAGAAACCTCACAGACCACCACTCCAAAACTTTCCAATTTATGTTTGTGAAACTGACCACCAAAAGAGCCTTTACCCTCATGCTGCACCAACACAAGTATCTGGTCACCAAAGCACATATGAATATTTTACTCTTACAAATCAAGCCAGCATTTCCCAAGAGCCTAAAAAATTATAAATGACCAAAGAGTCTATACATGCTGTCCAACAGAAAAATCACCTTCCTTTCATCCCATCAAACATATTTAAATGTACAGCTGACATAACCATTTCACATTTCATTTTTCACCCCTGCACCATATCCTTACAGAAAGTTTAACCTTTAATCCGCAGCTTCAAAGCCAAAATCATCTCACCTTGTCAACTGTTACCCTGCAATGTCATCAAATTAACACTCCATTTATTCTTCCAAGACTTGTACCATACTACTTTATCAATCATTAGTCTTTTTTTTTTTTTAAGAAACACTAGGGTGCTGTTATTTCCATATTTTAAAGTCTTCTCTCTCCCCCAAAAAAATAAATCTCAAAACTAAATCTACAACACTAGTTCCTACATTTAAAACTTTCAATTGACCGAAAACATTTAAGCCAAATAATCACTTAGTCCTGGTCTTTTCACCCTGTATGCCTGCTTTCCCATTTGTTACCACTACTGACTTCAGACAACAGCCCATTTCCAAAGAGAATTGCATATACCACTGATGTAAGTACTAAGCTTTTTTAGTGGGTTTTAAAAGTGTGTTTTACACTCAGAAAGTGTATTCAACCAGGAATTTTCCTTCACTAGTCATATGGACATAAGTGTGTGACACCTCTGGGTTTCTTCATTCAGCAAGTGCTGCACAGTGACCATCTAGACTAAACAAACACTGGTTATACGGGGCAAGGATCACACTTAGTTGGCCACCATTTATTGATGAGCACAGTGTTACTGCTGAACAAACAACTGCCTGTGTCCACTTAGTACAAAGGGATCCTAACTCATGGTTAGACACAAACAGTACTCCACCAAAAAAAAAACCAACTAGTATTGAAACTGCAATTTCACCACTTAGTTCATGGTTGTCTATAGTATGTCATCTGCACATGAAAGCATGTTCATTTAACTTGCAGCAGTTTTAGACACAAGAACTAAAACACCTCAAAACTGACACTTTCTTTACCTTACTCTGTCCTCATAATACCAGAAAAACACTCCCAGAGATAGAACACGCATGCAAAATTTGCTTCCAAGTCACAACGAACTACTCTGAATCACAGAAACCTGCACAAAGCTTTCTGTAAAATAACTTAAACATTGTTTCAACGGTGTTAAATATATCACAAAATGCTCAAAATATTTAAATATTTACTGTTTTACCAATCAGTGCTGTCCTTTCTAGCCTTCTTCCCAAGTTTGGGAATTTCTTAGTATCATGTACTTCCAGTAGGAAATTTAATTGTGTCTACATATTTTGTTGCCCATGAAGCTAGCCATGGCAAACAGTCTGACCACTTAGGTGAGTGATCCTGAGGACAAGCCACACTCTTCTCTGTGGCACCTACTTAGAGAAAAAGAACTGGATAAAATCATTACAAACTTCTGCACAGTGAAGGACAAGTGGGGTCAACTGACAACTCTGACCAGCCTTTATCAAAACTGTTACCCCTGGTGAAAGCAAGGCCCACAGCACCAGAAAAAGCCATGTTCTCTTAACTGTATCTCTCTTGATCACCCCAGTGAGACTCCGCAAGTCTTTCTTTTAATCACTCAACCAAAATGTTCTCATTTTAAAATTTTAATAATATACCAATCAGAACCGCAGACGGTTTTGACATGTCACTTAAAATGCCTTGAGAAGAAGCGCCTCTAGTCAAGAAGAGCAGTGGCACGCCTGAGAGTCCTGGGGTCAAGCACTGACTTCGTTCTACACTTTCCAAGCAAGACCTTCTGTATTCAGACAGCCTGTGAAATAAATTATAACTACTTCCCAGATGAGATATAAGTTATTCAAACAGGTCACATACTGTAGCTGTAAAAACCATGGGAATGAGTGTCTCTAAGTAAACACATCCACCCCACTCTGAGGTCCTGAACCTGCCGTGAGTGCTGAAGCCCTTTCCCGGCCCTGGCCTAGCCAAGGGAAAACAACAATTCCCATCATCGCACGACGCCGGCTCCCATTAGCGCCAGAGGAGCTCCTGGGGCCCTGCGGAGCCAGGGCAGCTTCTGCTCCCCTCCGGGACCGCGGGGCCCCCCCGCTCCGCGCCCCCCCGGCACCCCCGAGCACGCCAAACTCGCCGCCCCCGCCCAGGCGGGAGACACAGAGGCGGCGGGGGGCGGGGGCGCCACCGCCCCAGGAAGGCCCCGCAGCCCACGGCTCCCCTCGGCCCCGCCGGCCTCTCCGCCCCCGGCCAGGCTCCACTCCGCGGCTGCAGCCGGCCCCGCTCCCGCAGGAGAGGCCCCAGACGCCCGCACCGCCCGCCCGCCCCAGGCGAAGCCCTTCGGGGCCGCAGCACCCACCTGCGCCTCCTCCCAGGGCGGCAGCCATGGCTCTTCGCTTTGCCCAGGCGGCGGCAGCTCCCGGCAGCAACCCCGTGCCGCTCCCAGGAGCGGCAGGGAGCTGGGGGGACGGGGAAGGGCTCAGATTCAGCGCCCGGCGGCTCCCCCTCCCGCCGCCCCTCCGCACGCACCCGCCGCAGGAGAACAACAAACTACCACAACATGGCGGCCACCTCCGTCGCTGTCGCCGCGGCCCCCGCGCTGCATCATGGGATGTCGGAGGACCGGTCCCTCCTTCGCGGGGAGGGCGGGCAGCAGGCGCCGCTGGTTGGTTAGCCAGGGCCCGAGCGCTACGCACGCCGGCCACTGTCAGCGCCCTCTGCGCATGCGCTGAGAGGCCTCCATCCGGCCGCGCCTGCCAGGCAAGCTGAGCAGGAGTGCGCATGTGCGACAGCGTGGCACGTGCCCCAGCGGCGGGGCGGGGCTGCGCATGCGCGCGGGGTAGTGAGGGGTGCGCAGAGGGTGGGATGGCGGCGGTGGGGGTTTCGTATATTGCCTGCCTCGGGTTTTGCGTCCGCGGCGTGTGTAGTGGCTCCGGGGAAGGGCTGTGGAGCCGTGTCTGGGTGCTTCCACTGCCTGCCTGGGGACGCTGCGGGCAGTCCCAGGTGCCTGGGCCTAGCCTCTACCTCGCAGAGAACAGGCCCGCGGCCTCCTGCCCCGAGGGAGGCGGCTGTCCGCAGCTGGCTGCGGTCCCGATACCTGACCGGGGCGGATAGTGGGGAGGGGGAACCGGAGGAGGGGCTGCGTTTCATATCCCCCGTGCCTCCCTGGCGAGGATCGGGAAGGTGGGAGGCTGCTCACCGGACATCCTGGATGCCCGGCTGACATCAGACTGCATCTGGGCTTCAGTAGGATGTAGGCCCAGCTGGAACCCCTAGGTTTAGCTGCCTCTTTTGTGAGGAAAAAAGCCTCATGAGTTAATGGGATTAAAATACACCATGAAAGGGACAGTTTGGGCTATATTAGGTAGATCTGTGACCCTCAATCTTTTAATGCTTGAGCATGCAATGGAGTTAATGCCTGCATAAACTAAACTAAAATAGTTCAGGCCATGTGGTTCTTGATTCTCTGCTAAAACCTCCCCGGGTACATACTTTACAGACGCAGGGCCATAACATGCTGAGTCCAGTTCCATTGTCAGCTAAAAGTCCTTTTCTGCTGGTCCTTTCTCTAAGTGCTTCTGTCCTGGCTCCTTAGCTGTGTGCTCCCCATCTCCTTTCCAAAGGACCTACTGATCCTGCGGCTGCAGAGTAGATGAGTTCAGATCACTGATCCCACAGAAGGGTAATTCACCGAAAAGGAGTTTCCTTTTGAGTTTTCTTCCTGCCTTTTCTTAGTTTTTCTTTTAATGGAGGAATTGGGAATGAGGCATTCTGCACAGACCAGGTTAAACAGTATAGAATCGTGCCTTCGTATAAGACAAACTTTTAGGTTACGCTACTTGTGAGGAAGCTCAATCTGGTCCAAAACTGTTTAATGAAGCCTACTATAACAAGACCAGTTCAAGTAAATAGCAAAACTTTCCCAGGTGGGCACGTCCTCATGGAAATAATTAACTATATTAGTATTTAAATTATCAGCTTTATCTGATTAAACTGTCGTTATGAGAATAGGGAAGTTCTCCTGTCACTTTGTTCTGGACTCCCTGCAGACTTGCCTCTGTGTTGCATTTGGTCTCATTTTTTCGGTTTTCTTCACAGCTGTACAGCTAGATATTTATATTTTATGTATTCCTACAAACTCACAGCCAAATTCTGACTTTAATTTAGGAAAGAGACTTATCAGTAGGCAATGCTTGCTGATAATTTAATCTGTAGTCCATCACTGCAGCTCTGCTTGCCTGATGTGGAGGCAGTAACTGAAATGTGAACACTATGACTGTCAATGACAAAAAACTATGGTGATTTCAGTGGGGCCACAATTTCAGCCGTTGCACCTTGGTATCAGTCTTTCTTTTGGGGAGCTGGTTTCCAGCACAAAGGATTTCCTGGGAAAGGAGAGATTCTTCTGGATGCTTTAAAGGCTGGCCAGAGAAGTGTGTGGGGCAAGACTCATCCAGTTTCCACAGAAGCCTGTTGCAACTCACATCTCTCTTGTCGTAATTCTCTGTATCTCTTCTGTCTGAGGCTGGGAAATGAAGTGCTAAACATAAGCAGTATTCACGAGTGTCTTTATGGCATTCAGATGTATAGAAGAGTATTTTATAGGTATTTTATGCTCTATATTTTTGCTCATTTTAGTAGCAGATTTGATTTCCATGGCTGACAGTCCAAATGCAAATCAAGTTAGCATTTGCATAATACACCAATCCAATATTAAAGAGGAATACCAGGATAGTTCACTATTACTCTGTTAATATACAGACTCCTCACCCATTTTGTACAGCTCTGAAACTAAAAAAGTGGCTATTCCCAGCTGTCTGAACTTCAGCAGGTGTGGATCAGGGACCTAAACTGCAATGACAGATAGAAGTATGACAACTCTAGTCGCCTTCACTCAGGACCTACCATGAGTTTTCAAATTCCAGGAACTATAGTTGATCTGGATTCTGTATAAAAATCTCTAACTTTTTCTCAATACTGCCTAACCTGTGCTGTAAAATGCAAGTGTGCTTGTAACTTTTCTGTAAACAGGGGTTAACATGCTTCCTCTGTAATCCATTAATTAAATGACTTTATATGAACAAATCTTCATCATCGATTTATTTAAATACTTTTGGGAGCTCTCCATAAACAACATATATGCCTGTGTGCCTTCCAAAGCAAATCCAGCAGCAGTTGGGAATGCAACTGATTGTTTTGCAAGGGGATTAAGTAAATAACTGAGCAACATCCTGTGATGCAGCAAATGTGTCACACCTGACGGGAAATTCCAGATTTGAAGTGTAGGAATGAGGGCTGCGAAAGCAAGTTCACTCTCTTGTAGGTGCTACTGGGCCCGATCCATGACCTGTTGGCAGTGGCAGCAATCTTAGGAGGCAGCAGTACCTCTTAAAAGATACACATGGGTGAAAGATGGTTTATCTTTGAGCATATTCCCCAGAAAGGCAAAGGCAGAGTAAGAAATGAGAAAGACGTTAAAAACTAATAATGCTTAAGGAAAGAGAACAGTATGAGGATTAAAGCAATTAAAATGTATGGAAAACACTAGCGTGATAAACTTTGAACAGAAAACACTCTGGGTGTGTTACTGCCTCCAGACTAACAGTAGTTCCAGGCCTGTGGGCAGTGTTAATGTGTATCAGCTTTTACTGCTGTAATTTTTCTTTTGGTTTCCTCCCCCATTCTTGTTACTTATTTATCCACTTGTTGCAGCTTATCTGCCTTGTCTGCAGTCCACTTGATGCGTCTTATTTCGGCTGTGATTTCTTCAGAACAATGTGACCTAAGGACCCCAGAAACAGCTGCTGGGGTGGAGAATAGGAGAGCTTCAGTGCTGAGATGTGATCTAAACAAGCAGTGTGTCTGTCAAGTGTGTCATTTAGAGTCCCTGGAAAGCTGGTCACCCACCAAATATTGAAATCTCAACAGAGGGCATATATTGTTCAAGTATAGTGTAAAATATATACATTATTACCAGCTCCAGCTGTCTGTAGGGAGGTTTGGGTTGTAGCTTCGGGTTCTGAACTGAGAACAGCATGCAGAACCCAGGGTATTGCCCTGGACCCCAGTATTTGCAATGTATTGTAGGGATCTGGAAAAAAGAAGTCAAGAAACACCAGAGGAATCCAAGTGTTCAAATATATTACAGCATTTGTTTGTAATTATTTTTTTTTTTTTAGTTTGGATGCTGGAAGTCTTACTGAGTAAGCTTTGCTTTGTTTCAGCAGGAAGCCCATCTGGAGTCAGGGGCAGCAGGGGAATGGAGGTGAAGCTGACAAATGTAAGGCAGTCCTTCCTTTCAAGAATGACTCAGAATGAAGTGGAAAATGTCTAAAATGCCCCATTCTCAGGCAGAGGGAGTGGTACCCCAGGACAAACATGTCAGAATAGGTAAAGGTTAGGAGTGTTTCCCAAGGTTTCCTGACAAGGAGCCAAGGTACAGCATCAGTGGCCTTGGCCAAATGTTGAGTTTTGGGAAGGGCTTGCTTTCTCTGGACATGGGCCAGGCTGGCCCCTTCCACTCTGTAAAGACCAGAAACACATGTGATGGCTCTAGGAGAACCTCCAAGCATCACAAGCAACTTCTGTGGCCCAGATTCTGGTGACCCCTATGTGTGAGCAAAGCCCCACCTTCTGCAGAGCCTCACTGAATGTAGAGACATTGTGCACAGGTACCAAACGTCAGCTATCATACATGAAATTCCAATCAGAGCTTACCTTTCTAAGAACTCCTCATACCAGAAGGCTATAATCCTGTTAAAAGCCTCTGGGAACTACTGCAATGCAAATAATAGTAGCAATAATTAGCTCTGCTTTAATTGATACTGTGTATTCCTCAAATGTCAGTGAAAATTTACTTTCCTAAGCCAACAATTTCTCCCCTGGAACTCTGCTGGCTTTACCAGACTTACACGAGGGGTGAATTTGGATCATTGTAGGTTCCTGGCATAAATTATCAGCTGTTGATTCCTTGCCCTTTAAAACTTGGCAAGCATACAGGAAGAGTTTGCCAGACATGCGAGAACTAGGTCTATGCATTTATGGGGAAATCCTTCGGGACTATGCACAGAAAGGAGCACAATTTGCTAGAAGTAGCCAGCTGTGAAATCCAAGAACTCCTGCACACAGCTCTAGCAACTTAGAGCGTATTTAGCCTGGCCTCGATACCAGTGGTTCCTGGAAGCAGTTTTTGTGCATTCTGCTTTATGAAAGCATGAATGTGATCATGACAAACCCTGTAAATGTGTGAAGATGCTAAATTTACAGAATAGCTCTAACAGGGGTGATTTTGGTTGGCATAATATAGAGTCATTTTATGGTTATTCCTGTTTATCCCAGTGGTTGGGAGTTGTACGGCTTAACAATGAGAGTGTAGTTCTGAGCGTATCACTGGCATAAATAAGTAAAGATAACACACTTCAAAGCAATCACCATCTTTGGTATGAACAAGATCCACATCTGGACCTTTTGTCTTACTGAGCAGCCAAGAATTTTGATGCCTCATCCTTCATGGACAGACATCTGTGTTATAGCACTGCCACAGCTGCACGTTCAGACACTCCTTGGGGATTCTTTCTAAGGGAAGGATAAATGTTCTCTAGCTCTAGTTGCCTAAAAGTTAGAAGCTTAATCTAAGTTAATTGTGTGAACGTCCTCAGTTTAGCTACATTAGAAGGGCTGAATGGTGGCTCTTAGCTGTGGGACACCTGTCTTCATAAAAGTGAAGGGAAATAAATCCCAACCACAGAGTCTCTATTTTGATAGTGCTGAGCAAGATTAGAGCTAGTAGCAGATCTCAAGTCTAAAATTTTCCATATTTACCAGAAGACTCCTGGCTTATAGAGCTCCTGTGCGCATTGCAGGATCAAGCCATTTGTGTGTTTGCTGGGCCTAACAGCTGATGGGTTTAGACTATAATGGACTCAGAGTCTCAGAGATACGAAACACCTGATTTTATGGATTATCCATATGTACAGAAGTGCTGTTGCCAACCTCAGGAACAGATCACTATAACACATTACCAATAAGCCAATTAGTGAAATGAAGCATTACAAGTATTAGACTTCTTTATGCAAATAAGGTTGCCTGTGTGGAAAAGAGAATCTTTTGAATGGGGTTTAGTGTTCAGGAGAACTTTGTCAGTATGGTATCTGGTGATAGTTGCTGTAGCTATTATTGACCAGTTTCTATTTTCACCCTGATACATGTGGATGTAAATGCAATGAGTGGCATGAACCTTAATGAGTAAAAGGATTGCCAGGATTTACACCTTATGTACTTTTTCAGTAGCTGCATTTGTTCCACAGATTTCATAACATCTTCTAACATTAGCTTTGGTTATACTACTTTTCTGTTACAGTGATAAACAACATCAGTATTTTATTTGTGCCAAAATCCACAAATGTTGTGGTTTGACCGACTTAGCAGCAATTAAAACTATGCAGCCGCTCACTCACCCTCCTACAACCAAGGACTTGAGAGAATTAAAGGAGTAAAGGGAAAAGAGACTCATGGTTTGAGAGAAAAACAATAACGAAACTACAATAAATTTGAAGATAGTAATGATAATAATAATAGAGGTATATACAAATATACAAATGAGAGATACACAGTACGGTGGCTCACTACCTGATAGACAAGGCTCGGTCTGTTGCTGGCTAACAGTCCCACAGCAGGGAGAGTCCTGAAAATACAACCCTGGAAAAGAGACAGAGAGCCCAAGTGTCTCTGAGAGCAAGAGCTGACCAAGAGAACAAGAGATGGCCCCAAGAGAGAACACGGAGTGACCCATAGAGAGAGCAAACTTCTAGACAGATCCTTACCTATACACTGGGCATGACATCCATGATATGGAATATACCGTTGACCAATTTGGGTCTCAGTCCTAAACCCAAGGTCGAATCCTAAGCCAGTAATTGTGGGCTGTGCTCCCCCCCAGCTTCGCCTGCACCTTACACTGGCAAAGTATGAGAAGCAAAAATTCCTTGTCTGTCCTGGCTGCAGCTGTAAACATCAGTATGTTATCAGCTGCCTTCTCAGCACAAATCCAAAACAACTAGCTACTGTGAAGAAAGTTAATTCTGTCCCAGCTGAAACCAAGACAATAAATGTTTCACATTCAACTAATTTCCTTGCCAGGAAGACTGACAGAATTAGTCTCTACATGTCAAATCAGTTTCATCCAGGGACCTTAGTTTATCTAGTCAATCCAAGAGATTTATTTATCACAGCCCATCCACATGAAGCTGGGCATCTTTTCTGTAACGAATTCCTTGCAGCCCAGGAGCAGGTTATGG
Source organism: Pterocles orientalis (assembly GCA_011057875.1). NCBI lineage: Eukaryota > Metazoa > Chordata > Aves > Pterocliformes > Pteroclidae > Pterocles > Pterocles orientalis. The sequence goes on along the minus strand of WKFP01014894.1, from coordinate 156,197 downwards.
AACATGACACATTACAGCATGTTGCGGTACAGGAAACAGATAGAGATGCATTATTCAATGCAGCCACAGTTTGAAGTGCTATCTTGTATAACAAATTATTGACTTCATGGTACATAGTACTAGGATTTAATTAAGCGATAAGGCCCATCATAGTGGTCCTTTATCTAGCAGATAAGGATTTACCAAGCTTACCCAAGAGGTCTTATCTGAAAGATAAGAAAAAGGTACATAAGGTGCCTTCCCCTGGTTTTAAATTGTTGATTGAAAAGACCTTGTTTTTTAAGTTCTAGGTTGTTGTCTTTTCTTCATGGATTAGTATTAAACATTTGAATGGAATAAGGGAGGTTGTAACAAGGAAGAATGTTAGCAGTGGCCTTCACTGGGTGAAATTAATAGGATTTATTTAGTTTTTATTCACAATGCACCATCTCACAGCTCAAGTGGAAATTTAGCCCCTGATCTGCAGGAGATTTTCCAGTGACTCCATGATGCCATGGCCATAAAAGAGATTTATTCGTTGGTGTATTCAGAGTGGTACAATTACAATTATGTTGTAAAGTTTAGAAAAAGGTGGGGCCACGTAATAGAAGAAAATGGGGGATACAGATGTTTTCAAGACAGTCCTTTTAGTGATTAAGTTGTCAGCTAAGCTAAATGATGCCAAAGTCTCTAGTCCTTTACCTGTGTGATATAAAGACATAGAAGCAGAAAACATATAAAGAAATAAAAGCTAATACAAAGAACTGGCACTTAAAATTTAAAAACTGGAAAACACAAAATCATGCTACTGCTAGTGCTCGGTGGAGAACACCACAGGGGAAATTACAGAGAAAGGAGAGAAGATCACATGTTTTTTATGAGAAAGGCACATAAGGGCTACTGTGTAGTTGAAAACAGGACAGGATCTTTGGACTTAGCACATTTAATCTCTAATGTTGCAGACGCTTTTTTGATAGAATCCTTTCCTAAAGTTTCAGGCTTTTTTTTAGAAGTAGCTAGGCTGTTGCCTCCCCCTCCCCTAGAAGAAGGCTGTTGTCCAACATCCTTATACTAACAGTTACCTGAGATCTTCCCTTTCACAGTGTGTCTGTATCCCTGGCCAATCCATACCTGTTTGTTCTTGTGTGCTTATATTATCTTTTAGCACAAGTGACGTTTCTTCCTTCCCAGCATTTTTCCTTCCTATCCCCTTGTAAGCCCAGACAGCCCTCAGCCTTTACTATGCTGTGTAAACCAAGCTCCCCTTGGACCATCCTGCCCTTGCAGGTCCAGCAGTGACAGCCACAAATTGCCTCTGTACCCCTTTGGGGACCAGGGATGTATTAGACTCACTGTTAGTTCCACCTCAAGTTGCTTTTTGTGAGCTCTGTGAAATTCTCCTGAATTGCCAGGCATCCAAGAACCTAAGCTGCCAGATACTGGGAATCCAGTAGGTTACTGCCCAAAGCAGTTGTCTACCACATAAATTGATAGTGTTGGCAGCTCCGCTTGTGAAAGACTCCCTGTTCCCCAGATTGTATTAATCATCCTGCTCTGCACCTGTTCCAGCTTGAATTCTTCATGCTTGAACAGGGGCAGTAAAGCAGGGTCTGAAGGGATCAGATTGTATTAGAAGTGCTTGGAGCAATCCAAGCCAGGACCGAGTAGCAATTATAACGAGAGGTACCCTCCAGGTTACACAAGAGACAAATTGCCTCGATGGTGAGTGGAAGTTTGTAGTGCTGCTCCGAGCCTGTTTGTTCAGTGACCAGGAGATTTCATTTCCATGAAATGACACCTTTTATGGGCAATTGATTCACTTTTTTAAAAAGTATCTGACACAGAAGCAATAAGTGAGTGGAAAGGTGTGAATTAAAATGTGTACACAGCTAAAGACAATCGCTCAGATATTTGCTTAGACCTGAAATCCCCTCTGTGAAGCTGGGATTATTCTCTCTTGCTCCAACTACCCTTCAGTAATCGCCTCATGAGCAATTTTTCTGCTCTGTCTTTTTACTTATGGTTTTTCAACTTTGAAAACTGATGGAGCTTTCTGCCTCAGAGAAAGCTATAAGCACGGTCTCTCACCTTGATATACCCCATATAGAGTTCCCTCACCTTGGTGTAGCCCCTCCTGCCTGCAAGCCTTTCAAACAGGTCTCTGATGGCTCATACTCCAGAGAAACCAACAAAGCTGCATCCACTGGCTTCAGCAGAATAACTCTCCCACCACATACTTTAGGCTTATTTCACTCAGAAGAAGATTTTACCTGAGTGCTGCTAGCAGGCACTTTCCTGTCCTCTTCTTCCCTGACAGGTAGGGAACAAAATTGACCCCCTTCGCTTACATGTATTTCAACACAAAGTTATTTTGCTTCATACATCTGAATGGTATCTTGTAAAATGGGGTTTTCCTTCCTTCAAACCGCACTCTGGTGGGAGCTGCCCCAATCAGCAATGTTTGCTCTCTCGCTCTCTCTGTGTAGTTGTTCCATTAAAGTAGCGTGAAAGCTACAACTGTGTGTCCACTGTCATTCTGTATTAGAAGTCAGGGGTAAGGTAATGATATGCAAGCTTGATCCTTCTGTAATACTTTCCTTGGAAGTACAGTTCTGCAGTTTCTGCTGTCAGCCTGCATTTAGAGTGCGAAGAGTGCTGCATGACTTGAAAGCAGCAGCAGGCAATTCCCAGTCTAAGCCTGAGACATTTACATATTTATGCTCACTTCAGCGGAGTAAATATGCTATGAATAAATCCTATTATGTTTGAAACTGTACTTACAGTATAATAAAAACACACAGTATGGTGGTGCAATCTCAAGTTTTCTTTCGCTGTCAGTATGGGCATATATTTGCTAAATTATGTATTGTTAACATGGTATTCAACTTCCAGCAGCTGTTAGAATACCTTGTATAATATGAGAAAATAATGAGGGAAAAGTCCTTTAGTCTTTAAACAAGAATTGAAGAAAAAACACTGGCTGCAGGTAAAACAGTTCTGTGGGAAATAGCCAGTCCTTAAGGGGTGACCCTACAGGTTTTACTTTTATTATTATTGCTTTTGAAGTTGTGTATATATGAATGTGCCATCTAATGCAAGTGATTTTTTCAAAGGTGCTGCCAGGTATCACTGATATAATGCCGTGATGTTGCACGTCACAGTCATATGTTGGTGCTGTGTTCTGGGGAAGAGGTCATTTAACACGTGCCAAAATTTCTCGGAGTTTCCTTACTAGAAAAGATGGCTGGCTGATGCTTGGGTTTACACAGTCCCCTCAGCAGGTACTTCAGCATGATGCTAAGACGGGGGATCCCTGTGAGAAGAGAGACAGTGTTTTCTTGTTACGAAAGCCCAAGCCAGAACACCTGGTTTCTGTTCTGAGTCTTGCTGCTGACCTGTTCTGTGATGTTCCTCAAGACCCAATGCCTTTCTCTGCTTCCGTTTCCTTGCTGTTCTCCATCTGTATGTTGTGAACTCTTCATGACAGTATTATCCAAAGGAATGTTAAATGCTTTCATTGTTTCAAAGCAAAGATCTTTTTTGTATGCAAATCTTTAGCACCAGCCATACAACATGTCACCCAGAGGAGTCCCGAAGAAACCAACGGGCTATTCGCTGTAGGAGGCTCTGTATGATGCTCCACATTGCTGTGGAGATCTCTCTGCTTTTACAGCTGGACCCCAAATCCAGAGAAGTAGAAGAGTTTTACATTACTTCAGCACAGAGGAGCCCCTAATGTTTGCAAAGAGCCTTTCAGTAAAGCCAAAGATGAAGTTTTACTCTATCTGCTAAATGGTGTATGAAGGCTACCCATCTTAATTGGAATAGTCATAGGATTTTCCCTGGAGTATTTTACAGCATCCATCTAGGCTCAAGCTTTCACATCTCCAGAGATGACCTGTACTGAAGAGGGAACTTCCAGACTGAGAAGCAGACTCAGTGGAGCTGAAAGTGTAACGGTTTTGTGTATGTCCTCCCACTGCAGGGTATGAGGAGACTCTTATGGAGAACCTAAATAGAGGGAAAGATGCTTACGAGACTTGTGGAGTAAGGAGAGCTTAAAAATAGAAAAGATGAAGAGCTATAAAAACTATACAAAGAAGAAAACAGAGCTCCAGCTAAGCACAACAGAACTCAAACTGTAGTCATGTCAGGTTGTTGATGATAATTCAGACTTTGCTGGACACAGGGATTTGGGCTGAATCCAGTCACGTCTACTTGACAGAGAAAAGATAAGAATATCAATTAAACACTTTGGTATTTGCTATTGAGACAAAAATGTTCTTCTTAACTTTGAGGGAAAAATGAAAATAAACGCTCCAAAAGGCATTTGATGCTCATTTTTCAGAGAAAATATTATCTGTGAAATTTCCAGATGGAATGCTTTTTAAGAATGACCAATTTTAACAGCAGTTGCAGGAAGAAGTTTGTGCTAACACAGCCTGCAGCCTGGAACTTGCCAAGGACTGTGTGTTGAGTGTATGATGGGTAGAAGAAGAGTTGCTGTGACCTGCACTTGTCTCAGAAGAACACTTTTATGCAATGCTGAAGTGGCTCTGCTTGCTTTAGGACATGGAACATGCAACTTGCTTTCTGTGAAGTTGGCATGTTGTGACAGTGGCCACTTCACTTGTCGTAATTGCCCCTCTGTTCCTTTATATCCTTGGGACTATTTTTCAAATATAGTAGTTTTCTTGCTTTGTACGTTTACTTTATGAGGTCTTTGAGATAGGGGCAGTCACAAAAGCGAGGAAAAGGCACATCCCATTCTCAATGAGAGTTTCCAGATGCAGTGAAACATAAAGACCTCATAAGAGCGTCACTTTGGGCAAAGCTTGAAGAAGATTAAGTACGCAGTTCTACTCCGAGTAGCCACAGGAAAAAGTAGCTCAAGAAATAGAAGAAATATCTTGTTTACTGCCTTTGCTTGAAGTCTGGATCAAATTTGCTTATATTTCTTTGCTGTTTTGCTTTAAGGAAAATAGAGATTTCCTTTTGTTAGGCATCAATACTAGCAGGAAGTGTTGAGATTGTGATATATTCACAGGCCATTTATTCAGTCAGCACAGTCTCACTTCACACCATTTACAATAGGATCATTATTTAAAAAGCAAATGAGTCCTCAAATGAAGAGAGTGGCTACATCTGTATCAGTAAAGAGAAGACTTCAGAGGTTACCCTCTGGCCCTGGGGATGAGTGTCCCGGCTCACTGAATTGTCACTCCCAAAGCAGGGCGCCCAGGTTCACCTCACCAGTCAGCACCGTCATCCCAGTTTTAAAATGAAGAATAAAAATATACAGGTGGACTGATGGTCTACTGAGATATTTGAGGTACCTCAGCTATTGCTAGAAGTCTAGTGTCGCAGGACTAAATGTAGGATCATTTTCCAGTCTTCTCAGCTCTATGACTGCAGACATACCCTCAGGATTACAGTGCAGATTAGTGTAAAGACACCAGCATGAACTCGTTTGGACCTGGGTCAGGACCCAGAAGCAGGCCAGCCACCACAGCATGAGGCTCCAAATACACCAATTCATCACAGTCAGACTGCTTCCCAGGCAGGGCAGTGTAGACCTTCACAAGGGTGTTGTTCAGGATTACACAAGAAGTGTGACCTTATGGCAAATTTTAATTTCTCTCCCCTAAATCTCAGCCTTATACAGGACTGTTGCCTCATTGTTCCTCTCTTCAGGAGATTAGATTTCTAATCTGTGGCAAATCAAACACAAGTTTCCTGAAGACTTGTTCCACAGAATGCAGACTGCTGGCAGTTGTTCCCAGACTTGAAGGCCCATAAAATAAATTATGTGTTTATCTGTTGGAGGGGCAGAAGGATACTTTTAAATCTGTCACAAATATATTTCTAGGTTGAGTCTGTTAAGATTGTGGTTGGTAGGAATCTTGCCATTGTTTTCAGCTAATATAGCCCTGAAAAATTTGAAAGCTTGATCTCGAGTGAGTTTTCATTTTAGAAACCATGAGAAACGGTATGCAGAGAAAACTTTTGTACAAACCACAATAACTTGACAGATCTTTTGCTGAGGATAGAGCACACCAGGGCAAACCAATATGTCTTAATTAGTAATCCTGTCTACTCAGTACAACTGCAGTAATACTAATCATTTCCAGAGAAGTCTTGGCTGAATGCAAAGGCTTTTTAGACTCCTGTTTGATTTGCTCTTTCAGAACTGTAGTGTTTTGAAGATAAATGAAAACAGCTAATGAATATGTATATGTTTCCCGATGTAAAGTGTCTCAGCGAGTATTCTAGGACGGTTTTGTAGTCTGCAATGAACATGTTCCTTTGAAGTTTTTACTGATGTAAAGATGCAGTCATTATGTTTGGGTCACACATCAGTTTACTGATTTAGTTAGACAAAGAAACTAAGCTTACACAAAGTGTTTCAAGATAACAACATGTTTCAACCTCAAACGGCAAAATACCTTGAAAATTCTGTTCAAGATCTGCAAGACAGTTAAAAACTCATTTAGCAATATGGAACAAGCTTGATTTTTACCTGTTAGAAAAAACAACAAACCCCACCATTTTCTCATCTGCTTAAACAAGAAAAGTGAGTGAGTTGAGAGACACCAGAGGACTAGAGATGTCCATATGAAGGTTGTATGAAGACTGTACTTGTGCAGCGCCTGCTGTCCAGCATGCTGACATCCTGCCCTGCTGTCCAGGGACGATGGTGGCAGCTGGGGTCTACGGGAGCAAGTGCCCATGCTCCACACCCCTGGGCAATCCCAGGGACAAGAGCAGCGCTGGTTGTGTGTCTGTTTGCTCTGTGGTTGTTCGTGTGGTCTGATTTTAGATTTGCAGCTGCAGGAACATCCTTTGACTGGGCTTTGATGGGAAGCCAAGGTGGCTGAAACAAAGTCTTCAGTTTTACTTCAAAAGCAGGTGGAAAAGTGAAGCAATCAGTACTTAACATTAGATTTTCATTTTCTCTTTGTGTCAACATTTCAGTTGTCCATCGAAAGACTTTAGGGAGAGCTTTGTCCTGTTGCATAAGGTATTGCACAAGCTCAGGATAAGGTAGTTCCTGTACCAACAAAATGACAGTCTAAAAGATGGAGAAGATGGGAAAAGAAATAAGGGCTCAAAGAGGCAAAGTTGTTTACACCAGATTATAAGAAGTGAAGAATGTCGTGTCCCTTCCAGTCTGATTCACAGACTGGCAATAGATCTATGGGCAGCAGTCTCACAGAATCACAAAATGGTTGAGGTTGGCAGAGACCTCATTTGGTCCAGCTCCCTGGCTGAACCAGGGCCACCCAGACCATTTGCCCTTGACCGTATCCGGAGAGCTTTTGCATATCTCCAAGGATGGAGACTCCACAACCTCCCTGGGCAACATGCTCCAGTGTTCAGTGATCCTCACAGTAAAAAAAGTGTTGCCTGATGATGATGGAGCCTCCTGTAGTTTGTGCCATTTGCCTCTGGACCTGTCATGGGCACTACTGAAAGGAACCCTGTTCTGTCCTCTTCGCATGCTCCCTGCGGGTGGTGTACATTGATAAGATTCCCCCTGAGCCTTCTCTCCTCCAGGCTAAGCTGTCCCAGCTCTCTCAGCCTTTCTTTGTAGGAGAGAGGCTTCAGTCCCTTCATCATCTCTGCTGCCCTTCATTGGACTCTCTCCAGTATGTCCATGTCCCTCTTGTACTGAGGAGCCAAAACAGGACACAGTAGTCCAGGTATGGCCTCACCAGTGCTGAGTAGTCTCCTAGATATTAAAGGTGAAACACTCAGGGAACAAGCAGTTAGAGCCACCTAACACTAGTATTTATGACAAAATGCAAGCCAGATTTATCCAGCAGTTTCCTAGCACTTCACTGTGTGGAACATCTGGAGGTGGTTCGTTCTGAGCTAGCAGGTCTCCTATTTTGTACCAAACTGACACCTAAAATTGGATGTCAGGGAAAGATCTTACAGCCTGAAATCAGCATCCCTCTGCTGTTGAATGCGGAAGGATGTCTTACCAATGTGTACTTCAGCCATGACTTGTTGAAATGTGGAGTCCTGAGGAGTGGCAAATAAATGCTATAGTTGGTGCAATCCATCCAGTTTGGTAGTTGAAATTAATTGTATAGAATAAATAAATTGCATACTCACTTAGGTATGACATCCAGCCTCTCCCCAATACAACCAAATGGTTTCAGGTGTTATAAACACCATGCCAGAGTTACAGAGATACTTATCTGAACTTTTGATAGTCTGGGATATACAAAGCTGTTCTGTTTAGATCTTCTAGGTGACACTTTCATCATCATTTTAGCTTCCTTAATTGGTTGCTTGGCCTTCTCTCCAAACCTCCATGTGTCTGTAAAAATACAGCATAGCTCATCTTCTGCATCTGAGTGCTCATTAGCCTTCCCATAGATGCTCATGATTTACTTTCCAAGTAAAAATAGCTTTGATGTCTTTGCATATCTTGTGGATCTTGTTCTTGGTACCAGGAACAAGATTCCTATATAATCTAGATTGCTAGATTGTGTCTAGTAAATTAGAGAGAGGAAACCTTTCCTTGCTCCTGTGTACCTCTCCACATTGCCCTGAGCAAGACAGCTTATTTGAATTGGTTTTGGATTTTGGGTTGGTTTTTGGTTGTTTTTTTATGTTAGGAAACAATTCTGCATCCACTTCTGATCCTAGGAGCACTGCTGATAGCTGTGTGCAGACAGACCACTCAGTTCAATCTGCAGTTATCCACACATGTAAAAACATGGTGGCTTCCTCACAAGGATAAGTCTTTAAATCAGAAGTAGAATGTTTACTTAATGGTATTTTTTAGCTCAGCCAGAAATAACAGGCTTGTCAGAGGGCTTGATGAAACTGTTGCCTGTTGGGTACAGGACATGAGACAAAATAATTGCAACCATCCCTTCTGATTTTGGAGGCGTATTGAAAGAGAAGCTGGGAAATAGCCAATGTAAGAGAGGGGAGACAAGAAAAATTAAAGCAGATGAATGCTACTGTCATATATCTCTTTTAAGCAAAAACGTACACTTGTTTTGGGTGAAATCAAAACGATTTTCCTGGTTATGTAGATGCCCTGGAACTGCCTGCAGATGTAGGAGCAGCTGCTTCCCCTCTGACTGCACGCTTTCATAGAGCTTGAACCTTTGGTCCTGTGCGGGTGTGGTGCCTCTGAATTGCAAGGCTGAGTGCTTTGGGAGAGTTTGCAGGACTGCCTGAGACCTGGAATCATCACAGTCGTGTTCCAAGAGGAGTGCCTGCCTTGGACTCGAGGTATGTTTAGTGTGATGTGTTAGCCCTTGGCTGGGGGCCAAAACTACACACCCGCTCACACAATTCACCCCCCTATCCGAGGACAGGGGAGAGAGTTAAAGGGGTAAAGGGAAAAACGACTCGTGGGTTGAGATAAGGACAATTTAATAACTAAACTACAATAATATTGAAAAGAATACTATATACAAATATACAAATGAGTGATACACAGTGATACTGCCCCCCCCCACCCGATGACCAAAGGCTCAGCCTGTTCCCAGCTAACGATCCCGGAGAAGGGAGAGTCCTGAAACCACACTCACGATTCCCCCAGACGGGGGGTGCACTGCTCCCAGGGGCACTCACAGAACAGAGATAATAGTGCGAGCATCCCAGACCAAGAGCTGACCAGGAAGGCCTTGGGAGAGTGGCCACCTGGAGCGAGATGCTCTGGAGCCGAGAGAGATCCAGAAACCAAAGGGACCCGGAACAAAAAGGGACGATCTTCTGGAGGGTCCTCACCTATATACTGAGCATGACGTGTATGTTATGGAATAGATTATTGGCTATTCTGAGTTTTCAATCTTGAACCTAAGATCAAATCCTAAGCTAGGAACTGGTTGTGCTTCTTCCCTCGTCTGCTGACCTTGGCAGCAGCACAAAACACCACTTCTTATCAGCTTTCTTCTGAGCACAAATCCAAAACACATCCTTTTGCTAGCTATTATGAAGAAATTTAACTCTGTCTCTGCTTAACCCAGGACATTTAGGCACAATGAGGAGATCGGAAGAAGTCAAATCATGAACAGGATCGATGCAGGGTAAGGTCATGGAAGGAACACCATTCAGTCACCAGACATCTTGGTACAATAGCAAAAATCCCAGCCTTAGCTACACCTTGAGGTGCGTCTATGAATCGCGAAGTGGAAACAGAGATTTCCAGTCTGTGTAAGGATGTAACATATACATCCCTTCACCCATACACACACACATGACACACATACATGTAACACTTTCCAAAACTGCTGTCCAAGCAGACCAGCCACATCCAACCATTTGGGTTGCATTTAAGGTTATTGTGGAAGCAGTGTTCACCTCTGCTGTGGGATGAGGAAACTATGCTTAATATAAGAGTATTAATAAGATGTAAAACACAGAGAGCTGACTTCAGCCACCAAAGCTGAAGCCATTTCAAGCTGCAGCCGAAACCTCCCTGCAGCCCTGAAATCCTCACTCTGGATGTCTCCGGAGTAGACACCGCTCTGTTGTTATGTGTGTGGTACTCCTGCGATGCAACCAGCTGGGTTAGTGAAACCCTGCTTTCACTGATGACTTAAAGCAGGATTCCCAGTCCCTGATGGGGAGGGGACTGCTCCTGCAACCAGTGATCCTCAGCATCTGACATAAACACAGCACTACAGTCCTGTAAGAAAATCAGCGTTATGATCAGCTTTACGGCATCCCCCAGAAATTCTGTAAGGAGGAAGTCTCCAGCAAGGTCATTTCATGCCAGGTGGTTCACCACGGCAGCTTCAATTCCAGCCTCGCACTGGTGCTACCTGGCTGGAGCTTTGTGCAGGCAGGAGGCTCTGCTGCTGGGGCTCTGCAACTCTCCACTTATTTAGGTCCCCAGTGTCACCTCCCAGGGTGGAGACAGTAGCAGAGAGTCCTTGGAGCAGACCTGTGACATGCCAGCGAGTGCTTTTTCTCTCCAGCGTAGGCACCAGATTGCAGATGCCAGTGGGAGGAAGGACACTGATCGATCGGAATCAGGCTCCAAATGAGTCCAGGCAGAGCTCGGGTTGGGCTGCCTGCTCCCAGGCAGAGCCGGAGTGTTTGGGAAAGATTTCAATTCCATCTGGTGAAGCTGACAGGTGTCAGGCTGCGGCTGTGGAGCAAAGGCTGCTCTTTGATGGGAGCTGCTGACCTCCTTGCTAATCTGGGGGAGAACTGAGTGCAAGTTAGAGACTTACAGGGAAAACTGCAGGTTCTTTCACCTGCTTGATGTTCTGTCTACGTCGGGTTTGGCAGCCACTTAGAGAAAAGATTAATCTTCTTGTTTTTTTTTTCTTGAAAAGCATTTCGTGTTTAGTTATTCAGAAGACAGAGATTACCAGTTGCATTCCTCTCTTTCCAATGGGAGCTAGGCCAAAATGCATGTTTGCTGGCAGGTGGAAACCAATGCTGCCTGCTCCGGTACAGACAGCACTGACTTTGCATTGTACCTACAGGAATCTGCTCAGCTGTATATTTATATTGTCGATATGAATCAACTCAATAGCAAATGTCTCAATTAGTGATTGCACAAGTAACAGCTCCTTTAAGTCCTTAAATTTACACAGCAGCCGTGGAGTTGTGCTAAGCAGATTATTTCAGAAAGCACTCTTGGACCATGCCTGGTATCCTGTAAACAGAACGTGTTGGCAGTGCTGGTTAGTGCCTGAGTTCAGCTAAAGGGATCTTCTGCAGCAAGCTAAGGGAGAGCTGTTACGAAATGTTTCTGGGTTGAAAGACAGACTTTGTTGAACTAAACATCCTGCCTCCCAGTTTGATCTCGTTCCAGCAGTTATTCCAAGGAGCTGATGTATTTCTAGTTTGTTATTATTCTGACTGTAAGAGAAGAGCTATCTCTGAAACACATTGGTCCAATTCTGCCAATGCATACGGGGTGGATGTCTCTGCAAGTTTTGGGTGTGGAAGCTCTGTCCGATAAACATCAAGTAGAACGTCGGTGCTGGGTTTTGTCTTGTGCCTCCCAGGAAGAAAATGACTTCATGATGTCTTTGCTTTTCTGGGCTTCGTGACGGATCCAAGGGCTGGCACAGCTGCCAGCCATCACCCCAAGCGTTGCTATAGCTTAGATGCTGCCCACAGTTGCCCATCAGCTGCTATGCAACCCAAAATAGCCTCGGCACAAAGCACTCCAGGAAGCCCCCTCTTCTTTTCCTGCTGTGTCCCCTTTCATCCGGCACTCTGATGTGAAGGGCTTAGACTGTGATGAAGAGGTTACCTCATGAATTACTTGACTTAATTTAATTCATTTTTGATGAAGTAAAAAAAAAAATAGATTTTCTCCTGTGGATTTGAAATAAAACAGCGTTTCAGTTTTCTAACTGATCTTAGCATTTAGTTTCACTTTTTAAGATAATTTGAATACTCACTTCATCTTTTTTTGCCTTGTAGGAAATAATAAGAGATATTAGGGATTTTTCTTTTCCCTGTTCCTTCTGTTTTTCCTCTTGCTGCTCTGCAGCTATTTAATACTTGTCTGGTTATTACAAGTGGTGCAGGGAAGAATGGTAAAAAAAAAAACTAAAAATGTTTCTAGATTGATGACATTTCTTTTTCTTTTTCTTTTCTATTTTTCCCTTTGAAAAACTTTCAAATCTGGTAAATATAGAAAAGCTAGGTCTTGATCCTGCAATCATGTAAGGAGTTGTGTACCAGGTCAGAACAAAAGTCTGTCCGTCACAGTATTTATTTCCAAGAATGGCCAGTAAGAGGCACATAGAGCCAAAACCAAAAAAAGGGAGCAAGAGCAAGAATATGTACTCAAGATATTTTCCAGACATTTGTGTCTGAGGGGCTAGAAATTATACCTTTGCGTGTAATGCTGTTTCACTGCTGTCATTACCATCTTGCTTTTTGGTACAGGACCAAGGTTCAAAGACAAGGTTAGATCCTTCACTCCCGGTGCAAAATTTAAGTCACAAATGACCAGAAGTGCCTGTTGAATTTAGGGGGGTTCCCTGAAATTTCAGGTCTTGCACAGTGAAATATTTGTAGACATTCTTGGTTTCTAAGTGCATTGTAGCCATTCAGCACAGACTGGCTGTGAAAGAGCTGAGTACAGCCATGGTGTGGAATGACAATATTTGTTAATAGGCAATATTGGTCAAGGAGATTGCTGGAGTGCTTGGGTGAGAAATGAATTTTATCGGAACCAGTAGAAAATGGAGAGGATATGTATGGAGAAAAATTGGAAATTAACTGAAAAGTATGTTTAGAAGTTTTCACTTAAGCCTCTTAAAAATGACGGAGAAAAGCAAGAACCATTTGTTCACTTGTTCTCTTGTATTCCTCTTTCCCTTTGGTGATACATTTCTTCCCAAATAAAGTAATTTCTTTTTAAAATGTTTTACACAGTTTTCCCCCTTATACACCATTGCTGTATATTACAATGTAGCTTGAACATCCCATCTCCACATTGCCTACATTTCACTGGGGAGGAGGTGGTCCCTGGTTTCCCACACAACAATGTCACACGAGCGTGCCTGCTTGGGTGCTTCGTTATGTTCTGTAAAAATGTCCTGAAATGAGAAACCATTACCGTTCAGTGGATAAATGTGGAAAATCTTACCAGAGTACTGCTGGGTGTGCTGAGACGACAACAGGGTCCCCTGGCCTCCCAGGCTTGATCACCTTATATGGTGATCCTGGAGATCCTCTGCCCATGGAGAGGGCTTCTCACTCTCCTTTTCCTGTTCAGCTTTTGACAGTTTCTCATTGAACAAGACATCCTGCATTGTGCAAAAGAGATCATTTTAGTGACGTCTTTGAGATGTGCAAATTGTAAGCAGGATTTGTTGCACTGAGTTGGTGTTTCATACCCTGCCATGAAGACAAGAGCAGGACATCTCCTGAGTGTTACCCCACCATGCCTGCAGCTAACACACATTTGTCACAGCTTTAAACTTACCTCCAAGAGAGGAGACAAGCTGTCGGAGAGCCTGGATTTTTTTCTTTTCCTCATCCCTCAAGTGCATTGCTCTAATTTTGAATAAAGAAGTCCATCATCCTCACCAGGACATTTATAGCTTTGCCATGAACCAAAGGTTTTGACATTGACTCTGTGAAGCCATGTGGTGTTTTCACCCGTTGCTTTGGAGCAGAGGGCTGGGAAATGCAACATCATGGTCGCACTCTTCTAGTGAAAGAGGCTGTCAGGGAGAAGATGGGGAGGAAGAAAAATGATCCAAGGGAGCTTTCCAAGGATATCTGGTCAACTTTAAAGGAGAACAAAGCTGCCTTAACACTTGGGTTCATTGCTGACTTTTAGGCTTGGAAAATTGCCCATTTGGCTGCTGAGGCAGCAGCCTGAATTGTTGTGCAACTTGGCTGTGAAGGGAATGCAAAGAGATTTCTTCCCCTTCAGGTTCACGCATCACTAACCATGCCAGGCGTGTTGCTCCGTACTGTACACCCTGAATGAATAAACTGCTTCTAATGAACAACCAATGTTGCTAATATCTTTGTGTAATTTAAACCAAGGCTTTTTGAATTTAGCTCATTTGGGGGAAAAAAAAAACCCACTGATGTTGCAAATGCTTATGCATCTGATTAACTTCGCTGCTTAGCTTAATTTGCAGGATCAGGGCCTTAGCTATCAAGAGGCTGCATGGCATTACAGCCCTTCTATACATCTTCATTAGAGTATCTTTCTTACGAATTTGCTTTCATGCGTGTTTTTACAACCTCAGTCATAAACTGGATTGTATCTGCCAGCAGCAGTGTTAAACTATGTCAGCTCCTCAGTGCCTGAGCTAATCCCTTGTCCTTCTTGACAGGAGTCAGGGGGAGTGCTGTTTCCTAAGGATCGATGCACAGAAGTTGCCACGTTGCTGGTCATTTGCCTAAAAAACTGAGGAGACAACAAATTTTTGTTGGGGCCAGCATTTTTGCCCATTCAGGGGGTTTTGCTTGGGTTTTTTTGCAAATTTTTGCAAGAGCAGAGTTGTTATTTTTCTCCAAACCTACTAATTTTCAGGACTGAAAGTGGGGGTTTTTTTCCTGTTTTCTGCTACTTCTATTCCTTTCCTTTCCACCCTGGCCTCCCTGCAGCTATTACTCTTCATCTTCTATTTTTTTCTATTCTCTCCATCTTTTCTTCCATTTCCAATTTTTTTTTTTCAGTGGCATGGTGGAAAAATAGTTCCTCACAGCTTCCTCCAGCTGCTGTGGCTGCTGCATCTCATATTTTCAGATTTTATATCTGGCAACCCTAGTGGGTGTCCATCTGGGGAATTATACAGGTGCAGAAAGGAGCAAGTGTTTCTCCTCTCGAAGACTGGCATTGTTGATGCCCTTCCTGGCATCTGAAAACACGCTCCCTCAACTGGCAGCTCCCTCCAAGGTGCCATGACTCTTGGCTGGCCCCCACCCAAAGCACTGTGTGAAAAGCTTGACAAAGGCTGAGATATGAATGTGGATATTAAAACACAAAAACATTTTTTTTTAAGGTTATGCTTAATCCTTTCTCTCCTGGGGCCTTATTTTTTGGAGTCCAAATATTTGTGACGGGACTCGTAACTTGTAGAGGCAGATGTAGCTCTGGCAGCCTCCCAGTTGTAAGAGACATGGAGGAAAATTTCGGCTACATGTGTCTCCACAGAAGTACTCATGAACTTGGTCTGTGGCTGAACCATCCCCAAGCTGTTGGATCCTGACAGCTGTCTCCTTGCCGTGCCATCAGAGATGCAGGTGCAATATGTGGGCACTCAGAATAAATGCACATGAGCAGTTCCTGCTGAGAGTTCATGGCAGACAGAGCTCTGCTGGAGGTTGCTTTAGATCCAGGGCTTTACATGCTTCAAAGATGTATGTGCATAATATATCTGTTTATTTGAAAAGTGTTTTGTGAGTTGTTTTTTTTTTCCCATGGGCATGTGGAAATTTAAATTATGTCAGAAATAAATTAATGGCAGAAGTAGAGAAGATTAAGATATCCTTTCCATTAGTCACTCTAATCTGTTAAAGTGCTTTCACTTTTCAATTTGGGTACATCACTTGATAAATTAAGCCCCAATCCTGCAGTGTGAGGCAGGAGGAAGGAGCCTGAAGTCCACCGAGCACCAGTGAAATCTTTGCGTAGAGCATCTACTTTCTCACTGCACGAGCTGGACATCAATCACAAGTTGCATTTGGCTGTAAAAATCCAGGATGGGCAAGTGTTGGTCATTTGGTGCCTCAGAAAGGCTCAATGGCACCTCCAGATCCCCTCCTGTCCCCAGTGGCTTCTGGGCCTGCTGCCTGGTCCCCAGTGTGGTGCATCTGGAGCAGGAACCACCTCACCTGCCCCTGATGGTGCATGGACCCTGGCTGGAGCGGGCACGGGGAGCAGGAGCCCACGGGGCTTTGCAGAGGTGGTGGGCTTGGTTGGGGAACTGTGTTCACTGAGGCCAACCTGAGAAGTGATGGGCACAAACATCTGCTGATCCCCAAAATGCTCCATCCCAAGGTCCGAGCTTTGAAATCAGGTTTGCAGAAGGGCTGAGCACTACCCATGACTGGGAGCCAGGATGGGGCCAGAGGAGAAAGATCCTTCTAATGCTGGTGGAAGAATTTTTTTTTTTTCTGTTTTCAGATAGAATTTCTGGCATGCCCACCAGCCTCAGAAGTGCTTCCTTATCCCCAGGGAGCTGCTTTGCTGCTCCTGCTGCTGACTTGGGTCTTCCCAGAGGACAGCAGCGCTGCTTGCACTGAGGAGTGCTGCTGGGTGCTGCTGCCGTGTGATGGGAGGAGTGCTATGGGAGCAGGAAGACCATTTGCTTTCCAGTGAAAATAAATCTGATACCAGCTCCTATTCTGCTTGGTTGTAATACCTGCCCCAAAGACACCAGTGAGTGGAGGGTGATCAGAACAAGCTGGCTTTGCAGTTTCCTTTCTATAAAACTTCCCTTCCTTAACCAACGTCCCCTTTTCTGTAAAGCTTCCAGTTACAGTCCCCTTTTTGTAAAACCTCCCTTCAAAACTTCCAACCTGGAGCTCAGGGACAGACCCGGTCACACTGGAAAAAATGTCAGCTCGATATTAAAAGGTGCGATAATCACCCCTGAAAAAAAGGAGCGTTACTGATGCTTAAGTCAATAGCTGCTTATAGCCGCTGGGGGACTGGCTGTTTGCTTTTTTCCCTGCAGAACTCGGTCGGTCAGTCAGCAGAGCACGGTTTCCTTCGCAGTCTGGAGTGCTGGAGACACGGTGTTTAGTTAAGCGCACACCAAGCCTTCATTGAGAGCTGTGGCATCTCTGCAGAGGCAGCCGTTGAGACTTTGGACTTTGTTCTGCTCTGAGATTCATGGTGCCATCGCCAGACGGTGACCTGGGGCAAGTGCCATTGACAGCCAGCCAACAGGAGGGTCAAATCTGCAACCAGGGCTGCACAGAGATGCACGACCTCCTCCTGGAGCTCCACTGCTGGAGTCGTCACTCAGTACCCTGCACACCAGAGAGATTTTTGGGACCTGAGCTCACCGGTGTAGGCTGGCTTTGTTCGTTAAGCTCATCTGCATGCCGTGAGCCAGGGTGCTGAGGAAGACCCGTGCAGCACCCTTCTTCCCAGGCACGCTCGTTGTGGTGGTGATTCCACCTGGCTCCAGCGAAGAAGGCTTTGGCATATATTGACAGTAATGCACACAGAGGGAAAAACTCCCCATCTGTGGTCGCATAGCAGAGAGATGAGTGGCTGCGTTTCTTAACAGATGGCGTAGCAAACTACACAAAACACGTGTCCCCCTGAGACACATAACCTGACATCAGATTGTTTCAACAACATATTGAAATAAGTCTTCCCTGATGAACACCGTGACTTCAGACACAGCCGAACTTCTCTCCTCGAATCCCTTGACAAAGCCGTGGGTGATGGAGGCACAGCAGTTTTGAGGGATCCCACCCCGCTGCCTCTGCCGGCAGCAGGATTTGGGGCGGCAGGCTGAGCAGTGACTGAGACGGCCCCCAGATGCCGGGGACTGGGGAAGTGGGGAGCTGAGGTGTTAGTGCTTCTCTGTAGGCAGTAAGTCTTTTCAAGCTGAATAAGCTCTTTGTTCTGAGAAATGCTTACTTTAAACATCTGTAGTAGGAGTTTTAGTGTTTTACTTGAGGAATAATAGACTTGGACTTGTCTAAATGGAAGGGGAGCAGAATCAGCTTGAGGAACAAGCACATTCAGAAGCTGCTTTTGCTGTTGGGAAGCTCTGTGTAATTGAGCACAGCCCTCAAACTGGGCAGTGGGGTGGTCATCCTGGCCTTCACAACTCTGAAGCTAGGAAACAATGCTCGAATATGACTACATTTGAGAATCTGGGAGCTGGAAATCATAGTTCTCCTCAGCCCAGCTGGACCCAGCAGCAGCAGAGGTGCCCAGTGTGGCTGCAGGGGCTAGGGCAGGGCTCCCGTTCCGTGTCTGCCCAGGGCTGGGGATGCTCCATACCAGTATGGCAGCGATCCACGCCTCAGATGTGTCCTCGGTGATTGCAGCAAGTGAGGAAGCGATGGAAGCAGCCTGCCTGACATGCAAATAGCATCAGCATCAGATGGAGCGGGAGCTAGCGGGGAAACAAACATTAAATTAATTTAGTTCACAACTCTCCTGTAGGGTATGGGATCTCCCTGTTTTCCCAGAAAGAAGTCTAGAGAGATTAATGTCAAAAAGATCCACTAATTTTGATGACCCAATTTGCATGCCTAATGACCTGATTTTTCTGAACACTTCGTGTTCTCTAGTACTTTATGTGCTGGAAGGACAGTGCCCTTGTTTTCTTTCACAGCAACGAGTGCTCAGCGGTTTTGTGAATCAGAACTTGGGGCATTAATTTATGCATTCAGAAAACAAAACCCCACACAATTACCAAGACAAAGCTTTCGATGTATGGTTTGGATGACTTGGCAGTATCTCAGAGAAACTCTTCATCAGGGACAGAGATAGCAGCCAGATCCCCAGGACACTATTCAGCTGCCTTCACCATGTCTCCTTCCTCCTCCTCAAATTTCCTGCCTCATCCACTGGGCAGCTTCCAGTTGCCAGCAGCAAATGAGAGGGGAATTCAGTGGACACAGAGCTCTTTCCCAGACAACACTAATGCAGGCATTTTCTGAATTCTGAGAGCCTGATTTGCAACCTTAATATATTTGTGTAATTGCTTGTGTATAGCACAGCATCTTTTTTTAGCTCTTCTGTGGTATGGTACATCAGATCCCATTTCTGAAGATCTTACACTCTGTTTTAACATATGGAGTATCTCTGTAGGTTCCTTCCTGGGTTCTGCAGCTGTATGTGTGGTTTTGAACCCAAGAAGGTCTCCAAAGGACACCACTGTGGTCCCATCAGGAGCACTGCCATCAAAAGGGGAAGCTCCACTCTTCCCGCCACTGCTGCATCCCACAGTGCCACCATCACAGGTGTGTGCTGCAGTCACACAGGGGGCCGGACGGGGGGACTGTCCCAGGCTAAAACCAAGGCTGAGACTTCATCCACAGAGCTGAAATATAACATACATTGCAATATGGACTGGCTGCTGAAAAGGAGCAATCACTTCTTTTCAGCCTCCGGCTGTTGACTGCACCTGTTGGATGCTGGTCTGGTCCCACCACAGACCAGTGCAGGGTGACAAGCTGTCCGAAACCTCTTCCCTGGTATGTGGGGTATTTGCTGTGTTGCTTATCCCAGTGTAACTTGTTCCTCCTGTGACAAAAGCATGCCTCGTGTCAGGAGGTTTACCTTCCCTACATGTATATACGTGCCGAATGCATACTGTGCTACCTGCACAGTGCACTGCTGCACTACAGGGAAACCCAGATCTTCAGGGGGAGATGACTGAGAGGCTGATCTGTACCTAGGCTCATCTGTATGACCACAGAGAATCTAAAATACAGCAGCCTTCAGGAGGAGCAGGGTAGGCTTTTGGCTGTGACGTGTTACGTGTGGATTTGAGACAGTGAAGGAGAAGCACTGGCGGTTCTCTTGAAATCAAATGTCAAATAAAATCAACACGATTTAATTAAAAGGAAAAAAAAATCTTTCCAAAAAATCTTTGGACTAGATTGAAGACTCTATCTCTTAAGAACATACTGCAAGCTTAATTTTTGATGTTACAGTTAAATAAAGACATACTTATCTGATTAGCTGTAATCCTCTCATGTTTATTCCTTGAGTCAAAGGCCGTATAAAAATGTATCTGAGATTTAGAAGTGGGAACCAAGGACAGCCCGCACCTGGTCTCTGCGTCTGATTGTGGGGAGATATCTCTGCAGTGTTAACGACAGAAAATCGCTCAGCTGTTTTGATAATCTCCATTGTGCTCAGAACTGAAATGTAAACCAAACATATTTGTCCCTCTCCTTCCACAGTCATCCATTCTCACCTGAGATTTTTGGATTTCCCGTCACCTTTTAGCAGAACTGGAGCGTAGACTTGACCAAATTCTAAAGACCCCACGTGCAGTGGGTTGAAGCTCTCCTCAACCATAGACAAGAACCTCCATCCCACAGCACTGATCCCCCAGTTCCTAAAGGGGAGTCCTACATGACATCCTCATTTCAACCATCATCATCCTTGCCAGCTGAGCACAAGGGCTTTTTTTTCTATGTGGCATCTCCTCGCAGGCACGCTGGGGCAACCTCCACCACACATCTGAACCTGTCACCCCAGCTCCACATACAGGCAAGGCAGAAGTTGGCAGTGAAATCATGATTCGTCCTGCCTGAACTGTGCCTTCGAGATCATGATTCATCCCATGCCTGAAATAGGTCAGACCATCGACGGGAATCACACCTTGTGTCTCGTTCCCCTGGCTGCAATGAGGATGTAGCTCTAGAAGTCTGTGTTGCAGATGTCTGAAGGTGAGATAAAACCCATTCAAGGAGACTAATATTCAGATTATTTTCTGTTATACTCTAGCTGTGGAAATTATTCTGGAAAATCTGGTTGGTGACTGTATTTTTAGACATTTGAAAACTATACACCAAAAGTGGGGTGAAGAACATTTCACAGAGATTTTTCTGCTCGCCCTGCTTTGCCGGGAGTGCCCGAGCTTTCCCTTGCTGCCGTTAGTGGGAGCCAAAGCACAGGGCAGGGCAGGACCCTGCTCGACTTGGGGTCTTGCTCCACTTCCACACTTCTCGAGATTTTCTGCTGCAAGAATTACTGAAGCCTAAATCTCAGAGAATGTCTCAGGTGATTTTTTTTCTGTCAATTAGTTCATTTGTTTGTGAAAAAATGCCAATTCTGAGCCCCAA
The DNA here is from genome assembly GCA_011057875.1 of Pterocles orientalis. Taxonomy (NCBI): domain Eukaryota; kingdom Metazoa; phylum Chordata; class Aves; order Pterocliformes; family Pteroclidae; genus Pterocles; species Pterocles orientalis. Next base: position 134,972 of record WKFP01014894.1, on the reverse strand, counting down.
AAATTCAAAAAAATTTTTGATGAAGAGTTTCACTGATCCTTTGCCCAAGTCCCACTAAATTTTTAGCAACATTCAAATAAATAGTTTGAATTGTCATTTTAAAGTGGTCTTTTCAGCCAGAAAGTTGACAAGTCTGCCATTGACCATTATTTTTCTTTACACTTGTGTGCTCACAGCTCCTTTGCCTGTGAGCAAATGTTACTTACTACTACTGAAAAATTGTTAGGTTTATAAATCACAAGAAATGTCATGCTGAAAGGCTCTTCTCTGGACTTCAGTCTTTCCATCAGCTAACCATATTCTCCAGTTTCATATTTCTCACATGGTAAAAATCCTGTAGTATATTACGTACATCAGACAGCACACTGTTGCATTGACAGCCGTGCTGTTTCTGAAGCACCCATGGTAGGAGTGGAAACTGAGTTTGCAGGCCACTGGAAAAAATGTTTAAAGAACACAGAGCAGCTAGAGGTCTTTTAATAATCTTTCCCATTTGCAGTATAATGGCATATCCAAAGAAACTGCTCTTCTCCAAGGGGAAATGGGGCTGGTTGTGTTTCTTGCCCCTGCCAGCTGCTCCGCTGTGATGCAGAGATGCTGTTCCTCCTTGGGAAGACTTTTCCTTCTCCAGGGACTTGAGGAATGGTCTGACTTCTGCTGAAGTCCGTGACAGTGTCATTGAGTGGGTACAATCAGGTCCTCCATGCTTAGCAGAACTTCATTATGAAATCTCTGCCTGTCCTTTGTAAGCTGTACAGATAAACAATGAAAAAAGGCTTTTCTAACTGATTTTAGAGCACAGCTGTGATAAAGGTGTGATAAAAGGACCAGCTCCAAAACCTGTGTGATCGTGGTGGTCCTCATGTGAGTTACAGCAACATTTCAGATATCTGTTTATTTTAGTTAAAGAAGAAAAGTTTGGGTTACTGTAGACTTAACAGATTTTTATCTCGTATGAAATATGCTTAGCAGAGGACACGCTTCAGTATGGTTTCATTGTTAGCAGACCTTCGGCAGTTCGTGTCAAATATCAGTGTAATGGACTTACACACGCTATTGATTTAATGACAACTATCACTGCAAGGAATTGATCTAATGTTTTCATTAGACTTAAAAAATGTTTTAACAACAAGTTCATTCAGAACTGGGTAATTGCAAAGCCCTACATGGCCAAAGATCACATTCCCCATAGAAGTGTAGTTTAGATGATCTTTCCAGAAGATAAGTAGATTAATAATAATAGAGCCACAGTTGAGGGAAATTAAAGCTAGTCTTCATGCCTTAAAAACATAAATAAATTGAATGATCACCCATTATATTACTGGAGGGAACTTTCTGAACTTTTGAACAGATCTTAATGAATATGCAGTGGTATTTTGCTTCCTCTGATAGGCACAACATAAGTGTTTTTGTTAGCCTTCTGTCTTTTTGTCCATCATTTTTTGCTCCTCACCCAGTGGACATTAGCAGAGATGGGTCTCTTCTGCTTGGGCTGCTTGTAAAATTTTGTTCGTCGTTAGCAGAGAGAGCTAACATCCTTTGGTCTTCTATGTGAACAAGCCGGGGAGGGGCATTTTGTGGGAGATTTGAGGAGATGCTGTCCTCATGGGTACACTGTGATGGGTCACAGATTGCACGTGCCACTAGATGTTCCTTGGCATCGAGAGCTGCTCCCTGTAAGGGACTGCAGCTTTCACAATGCTTCTTGAGAGCCTGTCCTAAGCCCAGTTCAAGGGACATTTTCAGCATTTCAGTGCCCTTTGTCCTCTGATTGCCTTCAGAGCCCGTGGTGCTCAGGTCTGTAAGCCAGATCTCAGATATCCTACAGTGGATGTTCAAAAATAAGAGTAGGCATGATGATCTCAGTCTTCACTGGAATAAAGCCTGGGTCTTCTTTCTTCCCTCCCACCTATTAAAAGACTTACTTTTCCCTAAATTGCAGCCCTCTTCTCCTACCAGCTTTACTTTAGACCACATTGTGGGGGGTGTAATAATCCAGGAAAGTGTAGAGTAAAGTGTACACCAGGTTACCTAGACTGGCTATCAAATGGAACAACTCTGAACCAATATGCTTGTATACTACCTCAGAAAGGTCTGAAGCTCCTCTTTCAAGGAAAATCCTGCCCTTTCATAAATGTCATGTTGCTTTACCAAATGCAAGGCTCTGGCTGACTGAATGCATTTCCAGTATAACCATTAATATCTGATTGGGGCAAACATTGGACCTACATGGAGTCCTACCACAGAACAGATCTGTGAAGTATTGTAGACCCACAAAAAAATCCTAACCCAGCCCAAACTACCCAACTATAAGATATATTGTTGGGTGTACTCATGTACCATCATATTTTGTAAGAAATACAATAGTGGATCATTCTGATGGTCAGAAGATGCTCAAAGTGAATAAGAACAATGGAATGAATCCACCCGATTTCTTGCAGATAAAGCACAACCTACAGCTGCTGCTTTATTTCTGCCATCAAAAAGTTGCTTGCAGGCAAAAATACTCTGTCGTTAGACTACTGAGGGGCTCAGGCATCCCAGCATGGCCACACAGCTATAAATGTTTTGGCTGCAGAGCAGTGGTCTGTGCTGCTGTGGCAGGAGGAGAAGTCCCTTCCCAAAAGCACAGTGATCTGCAGTGTTGAAGATGCTGTGTGGAGCAGGGAGACCAGAGGCACATCACGGGTATCCACAGGATAGCCCTGGAACAAGGGTTGGGCTTCTGAGCAACACGGTGTTTGCTTTAAATAACTTCCGCAGAAATTCAGCTGCTGTGGGAACTAAATGTCTCCGTGTGTCTTTCGGGCCAGGATTTTGTATGCTTCAAGGTATAATGAAGATTAAAGGCAGTATTCTTAAATGAACATGGAGATGCTTATGCCGAAATATACACGAGTAATCTAGAGCATGATACAAAAATGCAAATGCAAGAATAGAAGGAAATCAGGACACTGTAATGCATATTGCTTTAATTTGAGGAGCAAAGGGATTTGAGTGAATTTCTAGGGTATAATGCAATACAGAATAATATAGTGTTTATGTCAGATATAGCTGATGAAAGCTCCCAACAGATCAATGCAGGAAAAGGGTATGAATCAGTAGTATTGGAAGATGTCACTTGAGAGCAAACCTATTCTCAAGCTAAGGTGAAATTTTCTGATACTCCCTGTAGTTGAATGCAGCTAACGTGAAACAACGTGGGAGAGAGAAAAAATAAAACCAAATGACACTTGAAGGGAAAGTGGAAGTTTAAAATACCATCTCCAGGATCCATCTTCTGTGCAGAGTAGGGCTTTGGGTGAGAGAGCACCCACCCCGCTAGCAATTGTGAAGATAAGGCTGCAATGGCCAACTTTGCTGCTGGGACAGAGGTGGAATTCTGTTTGCCCAGGGCAGAGGAGCAGCGCCTGTCACTTAAGCACTGCCTCGAGGGTGATGCTCAGCCCTTGGCCCTGCGGACAAACCTCTCCTCTAACAGCGAGACAGACACAGCCCAGCTGAAATGGTGAGGCTCCCTGCCGTTGCTCATGAAAGCAGCAAAAGATGTTGCCACACATTTCCTTCACATTACGTTATCTTATTAGTTTCGACTGTGTTAAATCACTTTAAGTTAATGTGCTGTATACCAGTGTGTGATGGTGTAAAACACCACTTACAAAGGTATCTGAAACAATCAGCTTTCTGTGGGGTGTAGACTTGACTGAGCAAAAAGAAAATGAATAAACATAACTAAGAAAACTGCTATTCCCGTCTCTAGTATTTGCTTCTCCTTCATCCTCTGCTGAGTTTTAATATGTAAATGAAGGAGAGAGCCTTCTGGCTTTGCAATCTCCGTGAGTAAAGGTTCTTGATGACAAATTCTGGAGAAAAAGGGAATTCACTGTATGGTGAGCCCAAGCTAGGAGTCATTTATCCTGGTTTTAAATTGCTGGACTTATTTCTGATCATTGCTGGCATAAAATCAGACCAAGAAGCCTGTAAAGCTTGGCCCAGCCCCTGATCTGGCTTAAATCAGCCCCATATGGCAGCACCAACAGAGCAGCTGGTCTTCTGCTTGGGCTGGGTTGCTCCTGCCCATGCTGCACACCTTCCTAACCCGTTTTTCCCTGGATTGTTACAGTATTCTTCCTACACTAAAAGAAAAAGGCAAGATGAGTAGGTCAACACAGGTAGAACAAGATCTGGCTGCAGCGAGGCGCGTGCCATCCCGGTCCCCTGGGGCACGTGTGGCTGCCTCAGCTGAGAGCATCTCTTCGCTCCCAAGGTCATGCATGTGATGGCAGGAGACATGGGCTGGGTAATTATTACTTTTCTCTCCAAAACTCAGTTTGGCAGTACTTGTAGGGACATCCTGTTCTTTTCTGCCTGCAGAAATAATTTTAGATGTGTCTGTCTGCTTTAGCTTCCGCTTGATTTCTCTATCTACCTAGAGCTTGGAGTTCAATAGATAGGTAGATCGGTTTGAAGTTATCCTCTTGTGCCTGAATGCCCGTTTTTTTCAGATAAAATTCTGACATCTCAAACTTCTGTCTGGAACATATATTAGACAAGTTTCTGTGTGTATATATATATATTTGCAGTGCTCGCAGAATGATATCTCCATTAAAGTTTCTGTTAGAAAATGCTTTTTTCCTGCACAGGCTGGAGGCAAGGGGAGGGGAGAGGGTTGTAAACCAGCCTCACAAGCTTGCTCTGACCTAGAATTCAGTTCACTCCAGGGTGAATTCTCAAATGCAGAGAGATAGAGAAGGCAATCTTGTCTTTGGGCCACCAGCCCAGATTTGGGATGCATGGTTTCTGGGTTTTTCACAGGTTTTGCATTAGCTGTTTTTCATGCTGGCTTTCCTCTGGTTCCAGTGCCGCCTGCGTGGAAGCTTGCCTGGCGTTCCTCGTTTGCTGGGGAATTACTTTGTGTCTGCCCATGCACAGCTCGCCAGGTGATGCAGATCACCCCACACCTGTGATTCATCTTTTTGCTATTAATCACACATCCAACATCTGTGCCTTCTGATGATGACCTTATTCTTTTCCTCAACTGCTGCATAATAGAAAATATCGAGGACTTAGAGCCAGGACTCTTTCAGATTTACATTCATCTACTGATAGTTTTCTTTCACAGTTGCCTTTAAAGGCCCATTCTTTAAACATTTTCCTTTCACCTGTGGTGTGCCCTGTTAATTTTGGTTGAGTTCAGTACCTAAGCTCTGACAGACCATGGAGTATAATTATTTTATAGCAATCTGTTACACATTAGAATGTGATATCAAGTTGACAAAGTTACCTTCCCGAGCTCACACTGCATTGCATTTAGTATATTCTTTTTTCTGTTATGAGTTGAACTCTGAACCAGCACATCATCCTTCCTAGGAGTTGGGCCAGCTCGGAGTTTGGCCAGGTCAACCTTTTACTTTTGAAAAATCAGTATAGTGTTGCCAGTCCTCCAGCCCCCTTCAGCTTCCAAGACTTATTGAAAATTTGTATTAATGTCTCAGTGTTAAGGCTTCTGGGTCAGTTCTCTTAGATTTACATAAATAGAGGTTTAACATAGCTGAAACTGAGACTAGCTCTGAGGTGGGAAGGATGCAAAGCATGAGCAGGATTTGTAACTGCTCCGCGCTCGGTAGGAATTGCTGACCAAGAGCCTTGTGGTGGCTTTAAGAAGGCATCAAGCACTCAGGTATGGGGTAACAGAGCTGATAAAATTAGAGGGAAGACTGACTTGGGAACTTGGTTTGCTCCTCTGTCTTTTCCAGTGGTGCAAACTGGGGCGATATGTGGCTGAAGGAGACCCTAAGGAAACCCCGGGAAAGGAAATGGCTGTGAAGTTGCTGTGTTGTGGTCGAGTGTGGAGCTCAGAACGCCACACTCCAGCTCTCCAGCCCTCGGACAGGGGCTGCAACTCCCTGTTCCTCTGTTGGAGGGCTTGTATCTCATGTGCACAAACCCTTGGGGAATTTCAGGATTAAATGTTGCTCTCAGGAATGCAGTGACTTCGCTTCTTTTAAACACAGTGTTAGCCTTTTGCCAGTGATTAAAGTTCAAGGTCGAGATGCATCTTCCCTTGTGGACATTTGCTGTGATTCCTCATGGGCTTTACTGAAAAATCTCAAACATACAGCGACGGAGGTGACAGCGTGTCAGAGAACTACATATTTAGTTCTAGCAGCGAGTCAATCAGACATCTAGGAAATTACCCTTTGCTCAGGATGACAACTGAGAGATGTGTTTATTCTGTCTGCAGGAATCTCTGTTATTTTAGGATCCTTTCCAGAGTGCAACCAGTGCTAACTCGTCAGTATGTGGAGACTCTTGTTTATGCTTTGGTTTCCTATCTGGGTGGGATTATTCAGTTATTGACTTGCTGGCCCCCGCTCAACCTTTTAAATTCATTTCTACCTTCCACACAGTTTCTTGGCAGGAGCTACAGGCTGTCTAAGCCCAAGCCCTCATATCTTCATCTGTGCTGATGAATCTTTCATCTGCTTTTCAAAGGGTATTAGCTCTTCCACGAGCTGTTAGGTGGCACCTCGCTATCGCTGCTAAGACTAATATTCGGCTGTGACTTGGCATCTCCCACAGCCTGACACAGCGGTATGCTGGTCCTTCATGGAGCTTCTCACCATTAAGACCCTTTCAGAGACTCACTCTGCTTTTGCAGGGGATCCCCGTGCAAAACCCTGCTCTCTTCCGCATCCCGGTAAAGTCATTGACCCCAGAGGCATCACCGCGGGTCAGTACCAGCTGGAAGCCAGCTATCACTCGTTCTCTGCAGATGTACTGTAGGCACACTGCAGACAGAGGCACTTACAGCTCCTGCCTGGATCTGATTAGCGAGCTAAATATTTCCTGCTCTGTGGGAGCACCCAGTGCCATATAAGCTGGAGGCTTCCCTCAGGCAATGAACAGACGAGTTTAGCTGGAGCAGACTTTGTTATCTTTTGACACTTTGTTGGGGAATCAGTTCCCTTCTGTGAGAGAAAAGGTGTTTCTGATGGCATTTGCCTTTCTGAGCAATGCAAAGCCTCTGACAAGCTGCAGAAGCAAGCCCTGCTGCTCAGCTCAAGGGTGGGCCACTGGTACCCCCCCAAAACATCCCCAGCTGGGGAAAGAGTTTTAAGCAGCCTACATACAGTGAACTCAAGTTCTCATTTTTCATTTGAAGAGGATTCAACATTGTAAGCTGTACTGCCCTGACCAAGCAAGCCCTGGGGCCCCTGACTCCCGCCGAGCCCAGCACACCCCTGAGCTGGTGCTGGAGTATCACAGCACCCACCCCCCTGAACCCCTCCCCTTGCACCCACCCCTGGGAACTCTTCCCCTTGCACCCCCACGGGGCTGAGGGACAGCACCTGAACCGTGCACAGAGACAACCCTTTCCTACCCCTCTGCAAACCTCTCCCTGCTCAAACTCTCCCCCCACACACCCACTGCTCCCCTTGTGAGGCAGGAGGACAAAGCGGGTTTTTGCAGGTTCAGGAGGCCTTTCTTTATTTCTCTTGTTGGAAGACTGGTTATTATAGAGGTTGCCTCTAGCTACATCTGTGAAGAGCAGCACCTCCACCAGGCATCTCCTGTAATAATGACTTCTTTTTTCTTTGAACTTGCGAGACACTGTTGTATGACATTAAGAAGGTGAATCCAAAGAGGACCATACATGTAGGGTCATTCCAAGTAAACCCTGACGGGACACAAGAGAGGAGTAAGGTAACAGAAAAATGATATGACAGCACATAATTGCTGATATGTGCAATTACCAACCACTTATCCAAACAGCAGTTGGTCTTAATCTTACAACCTTTTTTCTTGCTAAGGGTATCAGCCACTAAATTGCTTCTGCTTCCTCTGGGACCCAAAGTAATCTTTAGGCTTGAAATTGAGGTATTTTCCTTCCTTTTCGGTACCTACATTTCTTTGCCTTTTTAATATTTGAAGCAGTATTGTTCCATTGTTAATCTTGATAAAAAATAAATCAGAGCTACATGCATTATTAAGACAGAGAAAGAAAAAGGGAGAATGAGAGGGAGACAATATATGTTCTACCTAGAGACAGACCTTTATCTAATCAGGCATTGCACTGGAGGTCCAAACGGTGTCTGTTGCCATCTGTGGGCTTTAGGTGGGTGCTGGATACCTTCAGCTTCCATTGCCCATGTGGGAGCTGAGGGTGGTCAACATTTTGCTGGACCAAGTCCTCATGCTGCTAACTTCCAGGAGAAGAGCTTTGCTTCCTCTATGTGCTTTGAAGCGTGGAAAACAGAGATCATACTAGATACATGTAAATAGAAGAGCTTCTGGAAATATTTGGTGAGCTAGGTCATTCATCAAATATTTCAGAGGATTGTTGTTGACTCACATAATGGACTTCCATCATCACTGTTGGTAGATTAAAAGGTTTAAGAGATTATTTACAGTGTAATGAAGATGAAAGCTGCTTCTTTGGAAATGGCCTTTTCAAGATTATGCTTCTCAAGCCTGGCTTTACTTGTGTATTTCCAATCTGTCACTGAGAAGAACTGAGGACCAAGCTGCCCAAGGATATGTCTGGAAAGAGGCCCCAGCTTTCCAAGGCAGCAGGGGGTGATGTGAATAGGAAACTGTCCAGGACATCTGACTCTTCTGAAGTCCAGCTCCAAGAAGTTTATCTTTACTGTCAGTGAGAACTTCAGGTTTAGGGTGCCATTGTGGCCAACGATGTGGTTAACAGTAAGAGACTGGCACATGATCAAATAAGATTAACAACTAAGAGACAGTGAGATGAAGGCACAGGGGCTTGCCTGGCCTTGCACGGTTAGTCTGTACCAGAACAAGTGATAGCCCTTGGGGTGCTCCTGGAGTGGTCCCAGGTCTGCACCCCAAACCCTGGGCTTTGCTGCCTCTAACAGCGAGGGCTGGCGTTAGACTCCAGCAGTGGGCTGACACGTGGGCATCTTTGTCACTTTGAGCAAGCCATCTCAGTGCACCGATGACATCTCAGTGTGGGCAAGAGCATGGATGGGTGCTCGTGTCTGCCTGTGGGCACATGTGCACAGACATGACTGCAGTAGGTCTTGGTGCAAGAAGTAAAGCAATACAGATAACTAAGCATGCATTAATAAAGTCTGACTCTAGTGCATATTTCCATTCTTGTTTATTCATATGTTGACCCCAATATTAGCAGTACACATTTCTTAAACAAAATCCATGTCCTGCGCTGCTAATTGTTAACATAACAGAGGGTTCGTGAACCCGTCTTTCATCACATCACTTAAACATTATTTAAACAGTATTTTATTACGTTTATTTCTTCAGAGGTAAAAACATTTCCTTGCTATGCCTGTCAACTGATTTGAAAACTAAATATCTAAATTGCTGTAGTTTATTTTTAACAATGATTTCTATATTGTTTCTGTATTAGCCTTTGAGAATAAAACAAAAAATGTAGCCCTCTGTTGTCTTAATTTTGGGGTATCAGAAGGCTGTTTTCCCAAGAAAGAAATATTAGCTGTCTTGTTAACAGAGTGAGTTTTAGCCCCTGGTTTGGATCTTCAAAAATGAGCGAGGGAGTTGGATGCCCAAAGCCAGTGACTTTCAATGAGAATTGGTTACTTAAAATTCAGAGGCCTCCTTCAAAAGCTCACCCCTAATCTCCTCAGAACAATTTCTACCTCATTGTAATTAACTGTGGATTTAGAATTCAGTATAAATTCGTCTTGACTAAAATTTGCAAAAGTATCCTGAAGTCCTATTTTCAGAATGGCTCAGGCCCCCAAAAGCCTAAGGTCTCCTGAAAGTCCCCTAAGTTACTAACGCCACATCTAAAGTGTGGCGCTGGAGACCTTTCCTGAGGTTCTGAGTTCAGATGTTTGCATCTGTCACATCCAATTTCCATCCCACAGTAAGGTCTGTGCACCCATCACCTTCCCTCCCACCAAGAGCTGGGGGTGTGGGGGCTAGAGAAGGGCTGCAGTTGCTCCTGCTCCTTCTGGACCTGGTGAAGGTGACCAGGATGGTGAGATGTGCAGTGGATTATCCCTGCCCACACTATGTGTGTAACCCACGTCTCCCAAGATCATAAGGTTTAGGAAGCTCAGGATACTTCAGTGTTTTGAAAACATTATTAGGTTTTTGGCCATGATCTGTTTTGGTGTGATGGGTTGGACAATTAAAAGAATGCATTTTATCAGGATGTTGCTCTTCAAGAAAAGGCTTTATAATGTACCTTTATAATGTACATAGAGAATTGATAGATGTGGACGTACATGGGATTTCTCTTCGCAGCTGAGCTGCTGTGTAACATGTAAAGCAGGTTTTAAAAGAGTGGCATCATTTGTCTCCTGTCTATTGATTTCTCTTCCACTTTGGCAAAGAAGAGAGGCAGTGAAACCCAGTATTGAAAACAATGCCAGAGAAGCAAACAAAAAACCTTATCTGGAAGTTTTAAGCTTAAGTTTCCCACTTCTGGTGTGGTTGCAGGAGTTTCAATTCTAGGCTCTCTTTCCGCAGAGCTCTGCATGGTTTTATGCACGAGCAGTCGTGTAGCCCTCTGTGTTCAGACAATCCCTGCGTGTTCCTCTGTGTTTTCAAAATCAGAGCTGCAATCCCCAGACAGCTGGTTGCTCAGGGGCCTGGCTCTCCCTGCTTCACTGAAAATTTCAGTTGGGTGGCAAATGGCTTCCTACCCCAGGAAAGAAAAAAATAAGTCTCTCCAAGATTCCCCATGCTGCACTGGAGTGAAACAGCAAAAAAAAAGGAAGCTGAGCAAAGCCTTGTGTTTTCCAGTAGGCCAGTACTGGAGGCTTCTATTGTATAGGAAGCACTGGATTAAGGTTTCCCGTCTACTGATTCACACAAGAGCCTTGAATTTTTTACGTTTTGGTGATGTGTTGGTTGTTTTTTTTTTTTTAATTTAGAAAATGCTGATTTGCTGATTGTGACACTTTTTGGAAGTCACATGAACCAGCTCTGACAATGACTTTATAAGGCCAAGTCTTTTAATTCCAGGAGGACTTTCATGTCCAAGGCTGGATTGCCACCTAGGCAGAGCAGTTATTCGGAAAGAGAAGGTTATGTGGGCAGGTCTGTGCTGGTAACCGAGGCTAGGACCAGTTCCGTGCCCTGTAGTCAAAACATATGACATCAGTCGTGGCTGTATCCATGCTAAACACTCTTCACCGTAAAGTGCTCATTGCATCCTGCACTGTCCCCAGACAATAGCTTAATACTGAATAGTGGTATCTGGGGTGGGATCAATTCAATGGTGTGCATGGTACAAGATCAGTGTGTGACCCTTGACAGCCAGCTGCCTCACCCCAGCTCTCCCTTCTGGGTACCACAGGCATCAGCAGCATCAGTACCTCCACCATTGGGGGTGTTGGACATTTTTTGGCACCTTGATCTCTGATTTTCCTCAGCAGAGTATTGATTATTCTGGGATTCATCTTTTTTTCTGGCTTTGAACAGAAATTTCATCCTAAAGCCAAGAAACTTTTTTTTGATTAAGCTTTTGTGAGGCTTGTTACATTCTGTAATCAGTTTTAGTTCCAGCAAATCAGGCTGGATGTGAGTATGTGGACAGAATAAAATACACCTCAGAGCAAGCTCCCTACAAACAACCCTCCCACTCAGAGTCTCGTCCTACATTTCTGCCTCTGGTTTTGTGTTGCTTGTCTAATTATGTTGGCTGCTGTGTAATTATTTTCATGGAACAATAATTTTAACAGCATGCAGTTTATCAGAGGTGCAAATTATACATAATAACATACAGCAATTTTCAGTTAAATCTCTCATAATGTTCAAAAGTCCTTGCATTTTTCAACAAATTAAAGAGGAAATAAATATTCTTCATTTTGTATTCTTCTTTTCCTTTTTTTCGTAGAGACAACAACCTACTGATTTTCTTGGAATCAATTAAACCCATTTGAAATAAAGCACTTTTATTTTGGAACAAGGCTGTCCACATGGGGAGTTAATCAAGAATAATTATTCCTCTCTAAATTCACGTCCTCGAATAATTTGAATTAAATCCCCAGTATAGACAAGACCTAAATGTCAGAGGAGGTTAAAAAAAAAAAGTCAGCTAGCGGAGATCTGTGATATCAGTAAGCAATGAGAATAAAAACCTTGTCTGGGCACCCAGGCCAGGCCAGCAAGGAAAAAGCCATGTCAAGACTGACTCAGACTCATGCAGCACACTTGATTACACATGCACTTGCTCAGTCCTTTGAAGTCAATGACATATACACTTCAGTTGCATCATCTGTACATACACACTGTGGCAGTGATAGTGTTGGGGAGGGAGCTATGGCGATTGTCAGAACAGAGCAAATTTAAACATATTTCAGGGAAAGAATTTTGCTCAGGGGTGCCTTTTCCTCTTCCTTTTCCAGCAGGCTGAAGGCAACTCCCCTGGCAGACCTTTCAAAGATGCGGAGCTATGGGGAATTTAGGCAGATCTGCCTTTACATCTCAGATTTGCCAAACTCAGGTTTTACTAAACCCAAACTTTGCTTTCAGATTGCTGACAATTGATCAAGAAGGTGTGTAGCCCTTATTTCCCTAAAACAACATTAATGCAGCAGTGCCAAGAGCCACTGGTTGCAGCAGATCTGGAGAGTCTGGAGGCAGGACCAGGTCTCTGTGTCCTCTCCAGCCCCCCTGTAGTAAAAGTACTTTCACTGTATTTACCTGCGTGACATTGCACCTCTCAAGGAAACCACTAGTTCTTGGCAAGCACGGCCTGGAGGCAAGTCCTGTAGCCATGGTACAAAACCCCATGATGGTGGTTGGCTCGGCCAGGATTTCCATCCACAGAACTTCAGGATGCCATGAAGGTCCAATGGGCTCAAGCTTTTATCAAACATGAGGCATTACTGATAAATTGAAGTGATTCTCTGTTCAGCAGAGCTTTTCCACCACAGTGTGCACTGTGACTGGCTCCCCTGCAGGTTTCACAAGGAAAATGGGGCTATCAGGGAGAGACAAGAGGTGTTTTTAGATACAGCTTGATGCTCCCCTTATGGGAGGCAAGCCACGCTAGCCTGCTGTGCCCAGTCCCATTGCACAACACAGGCTCAGGTGCTTGGGTTTGCCTTTTCTGGGTGTAAAAAGAAAACCCTCAACAGATCAGCTCCCAAGGCAACAGCCCCTTGGCTGCCATTTTGGTAAGAGGAACCATGCCCAAGGCAGCCCCACATCCCCACGACCATGGTTCTGCCTCATGTCTCCCCTCCCTGAAGGCTGGAGAGCAGCCAGCATTTGCAGCACAGAGAGTGCAGGCCCCCCTCTCTTCTGCATCATCCCGTCCTGGCTTTCCTGTTCCCTCCTGTCCCTGAATACCCAAATCCCCAGGGAAACCCCAGGTTCTTTCTTGAACCAGAGCGCTTTCCTCAAAAGCCCCAGAGAGGGTCCATATGTGTTGGGGAGGAAGAAGGAGCTCTGTGTCTTGGAAGAGACAGAGTCGCGAGATCAGCTGACTCAGTCGCGAGATCAGCTGCTTCGGAGCCGACGCAGCTCCGACAGACCAACCGATCGCGAGGCACAGGGGGGTTTTCAGGAGATTCCCCCGCCAGGAAAACTCCGAGACAGCGGAGAAGCCC
>WKFP01014894.1:93047-109229 GCA_011057875.1 Pterocles orientalis | reverse complement strand
TAAAAAAAAAAAAAAAAAAAAAAAAAAAAAAAAAAAAAAAGCAGAATAAGCCCTTAATTTAAACGTTTCGCATATAGAACCTTCAAGTCTTAAGCACACATTCCTGTTCTCTTGTGGTTTATAGAAAGGTAACTGAGAGGAGCTATCAGTCTTCTCCTAGGAGCCTGCTTCAGACAGCAAAACCCACTCTTTGTGATGATGGTGTGTCTTCGTACAGAGAAACGTGAAGGATCAGCCAAAACCTCAAAAGCCTTATCAAGGAATGCTGAGTCTGCCCGCAGAGCCGGGCTGGGCTGCGCCGGGGCTGGCTGCACTACTGCCGTTACACCTCTGGGCTGCAGGGCAGGCACTCTTTCAGGGCAATGCTTTCCCAAAAGGATGCCCCCAAAGATGGCCTGACCTGCACTAAGAGACAGTGAGGTATCAGGAATATATATATATATTTTTTTTAGCCTGGCAGTACACATTTCCTAAACACAAATCTTTTTGCTCAAATAATTTTCCGCAAAAAATGATCAAGAAAAAATTTGCACTTCGGTTATGTGAATTGTGGGAGGAGTTGTGGAGTTGAGGCATTAAAGATTTAGCTTCTGTTTAAAGAGGAGCTGTTCTGCCATGGATTTCCTTAACTTAGATAATCAGGCTTTCTGAGCTTTACTTGCCCATTACTCTGAACCTGAAAGAAGTTGTTCAAAGGGGATAATGCTCCTGTAATCATCACTGAAATGATATGATCCTGTAAAGTGTGATTTTTTCACTCAACAAATAAGCTTATAAAGGAGTGAGCATTTCTGTCATTTTCTTCAGGAGTTTCCTGCAATTCAGATTTGATACTCTCAAAATAGAGTGGCTATGTATGGCTACAATTTTCAGAGTAGTCACAAGTTTTCTTTACATCACCAGTTTCACAGTTTCTAGGAGTCACTGGTAATGTTATAAGGCAAAGAGGTAACTATAGCTTTTCAGTCCCTGAGATTCCTGTGAGTCTTTCTGGGTCTATATGATTTATTTGCAACCAAGATCAGATGAGCTTTGGTTGCCTTAATCCAGATTGTAAAACATATGGCTCCACATGTATGGATTACAAACAGTAGCTGATACTTACTGCAACTGTTGTGCAGAAGATTTGTAGCAGAGTGTCACAAAAAGGAGAACTATTTCTTTATTTCTCACTTTTTTGGTAATTTGGGATATTTTCCCCCATTTTTTTTATAATCTTTCTGACCAAAATAATTTATGAAAAGCAGTTTTCTGCAAAACTTCCTGCAAAGGAGAAAACATTGGTCCAAGCCAGGGATCTGATAATGCCATACACATCACCCAAGAGATCCAGTTATCCGTGCTGCTAGTGTGGTGGTGGCTGAGCTCCCTGCTGAGAGTATGATCGCCATGTCTTTTGGCAGGAAGAATGTAGCCTGATGGATGCTGCCAAGGGCAAGTGATAGCAAGACAAGGGGCAGCCCTGTACCCCAGTCCAGTCTGGGAAGTTGGGTTAATCAGGTGAAGATACATTGCATGTTCCGCACTCAACGGGGTGAGCTGCAGATGGAAGATTTACAGTCATTTTCTTGGCTTGGTGCCCCTCAGGCCCCATTCAGTGTGTTATTTTAAACAGCATTCTTAATATTCATGTATATGTCAGTGTCCAATGTATATCTGTATCTTTAATGCTCTGCAGTGTAATGGAAGTGGAGGCTGTGGGTGCTTTTAGCAGTGTTCTACAACAGCCCTGAGGATAGCCTCGAAGGCACTGTTACATCCCCAAGAGATCTCACCAAGATCCTGGAGCACATTGGAAGCAAGGCAACATAAAGCTGAGAGGAGAAAATTAACCCAGAGACAAAACTAACATTGGTGGTAGTGGGAGAAAAACAGAAAAGAAAAGAAAAGAAAAGAAAAGAAAAGAAAAGAAAAGAAAAGAAAAGAAAAGAAAAGAAAAGAAAAGAAAAGAAAAGAAAAGAAAAGAAAAGAAAAGAAAAGAAAAGAAAAGAAAAGAAAAACAAAAAAAAACCACCAAGAAAAGAGAACTCTGACCAAACCCCAACATCTGCTATTGAAGATACAGGTCACTTATAAAATGCCACTTGCTACCTACCCATCAGCCTGGTTGGCTTTCACTATTCAGTGGAGACAGGAATATCCATTGGTGATGTGTGTGCACACAGCATCCAGCACAGTTGCCATGCACTCCCAGATGTAGAATTGCTTGTGTATGTACACACACAGATACATACATATATATATGTATATTTAATGTGCAGCCTGTATTTGAAACCTCACCTATGTCCACACCAAGCCAATTTATGGGTAGATGATGGAAGGTCATAATTAGAATTAATTAATCCTGTGGGAAATCCATTCCCAGGCAGCTCTCAGCAAAAGGCAGATTGGCAATGTAAGGAGGATAAGCTGTACTTCTAAAACTCTTCTTAGATATTCTTGTCACTCCCAGTACCCCCCAGGGTGTGAACAGGTCTAATCTCCCACTCTGGGAGCCACCCTTTTTACTGATGTGCACTTCCTCGCAAGGAGGAGAAGCTAAAGGCATAGTCCAACACCTTGAAGATGCTGGTGAAATGTTGACACAGAGCATCCTTGCAGTTTGCTTCCCAAAATCTCTCCAAACTATCCAAATGGAAATAAAAACCTCCATCCCAGCCCAGCTTAGCCCCTGGCAAGTCTATAGAATTAGGGTTGCTGTTTCTGAATATTTTGGTGGACAAACAGAGGCATAACTGACTGTGTGGCTCACCTGGTTAACAGTGGAGCTAGAACTCGGAGCCTGGTGCTACCTACTGCTGTCACTGTACCACACTGTCTCCTATATAGAGAACGGGTGCCTGGCTTTTTGGAGAAGGAAGCAGATGCTTCTCCACTCCCAGATGTTTCCAAGATTTTGTTGTGAGAAAGGTAAACAGAGATTTTCACAAGAACTGGATTTCATGTTTTGTTACAAAAAAAAAAAAAAAGAAATTTTTTAAATTACAAAGAAAATTTTTTTTTCCTCAGTCATCCCATTCTGCAGTATTTGCACCATCTCTCCTGCAGCAAGACATGCTAAGGATGCATGAAGAAGTTACTACTATTTAATGCTGGCACCTCAGTAGTACCAAGGGTCTTAATTATGGAACAATCACTCAGTATAAAAACATTACAAGAAATAAGCTTTTGCCAACAGATGTTTCTAAGCCAAATGATTTAAATAATAACGATAATGATAATGACAATAACAATAATAGGTGTTTTTGAAATAGGTGAAATCAGAGTTTGCCCTAAAAATTGGGAAACCAGGGGATAAAAGGAAAAACCATTCCATCAGGGAAGATAAAATTAGCTGTGGTCTAAATTTCACTGCAGTATCTCATGAGCCTTTGGTGCTCTTCAAATGTCCCACACGTATATTAGTTTTATACCCACTGGAGAATGAAGTAATTTTCACATAGGATTTTTAATACTTAATTATTCTTCTTTTGTTCTTGTCTCCAGCTTTGAGTTGTTTAGTTGCTCAGTGATTCAAGTTTTTCAGTTTTGTGAAGAGAGAGCACAAAGGTGATGAGGGAGAAGATGCTACCAACACAAATGGGGATTTCCAAGAGAGGGGACTGTGACTGGACAGACCCATTCTTCCAGGGCTGTGGGAGAGCATCAGCACCCAGTAAACGCCAAATTCAGACTCACAGGGGTTGAAACCTGTGTGTGTCCTTACCCGGTTGTCCCAGCCCCACGCCTGTGCACACATTAACGTCCTGTTTTAACAGGCAGCCACCACTCAGGCTTCCCTCTGAAACGTAGTGTTGGCATCAGCAAAGTCCATATTGCCTGCACTTATCTCCATCTAGTTTCTCTAGAGACTACATGTGCTTTATCCTCATTCGTCTCAAGCTTGTAAAAATGTTTACATCCCATAAAATCCTTGGGAAAGTCCACAAATCCATGAACATTTCAGCAATGCATACCTACCCAGAACGCTTGTATTCTGACTTGGGCTCCCTTACACGTGCATTTTTAAATTATTTTTAATAGTATTTTTTAAATGAGAAAATCCCAGAGAAAACTTATCTAAAAAGAAGATCAGAGTTGAGAATTTATTTATGGAACTTAAGGGAATTTTCCTAACAGATTGTAATTATCCTTATAAAGAACATAAAACCTCCAGGAAGTGCAGATATAAATATACACTACCGAAGAATTAAAAGCATGTTAAGGTAATAAATACAGAAGTATCCAATGACCTGATCTGGCTCCCATCAGATAAAATGGAGAGTACTATTGCTGTCAATGGGACACAGATCTTGAATGAGCCGTAGGGTGTCAGGGGCGGAGGGAAAGCTCTTGGACTCATTGATCATGGGAAGTCAATAACAGCTCACCGCAGATGTTAAAAGTTGATATCAGTTTTGTTTGTGTGTTCTGCACTATCTTTCCCTACGATTTTGAGTATCTGGTTCTTTCATGAAGCTTTATAACGGCACACATCTTTTTCTTCAAGTATTTAATTTACTTGTGGGTTTTAACATATTGAGCTAGATTTTAAGGAAATAATTATATTCAGTGTTCTTAGTGGATCATTGCAGTTAAGTTCCCCAGCAGCTGTTTCTTCATTGAAGCAGGCAGGACAATCTTTTTAAGCCACTGGCCAGCCAACATCTCCATGCATTTGAAAATGGCACAGCCAGTTTAGGACACAACTCCAGGAGCCCACCAAAGAAATATGAGATTTTAAGCTGTGGGTGACTCAGGGGGCATCATGGCCAAGAGGCTGGGCACCCCCCACTTCCCAAAGGGGACTTGAAGGGGGCCAGGAGCTGGGCTGGCTCCCAGGCGGGGAGTGCCAAAATCCTTCAGGAACCTGCTGCTTGTCAAACTGGGTGAAGAAAGGGCATCACTTGATAGGCTTGGGCTAGCAGAATTGGGACGGGAAAGGTGATTTCCAAGAAAAAGCTCCCAGATATTGCTGAAACACCCTGAACTGAAGTCTTGAGTCGTGGTCAGACCTCTGATCAATAGTTTGGGCATTTTACCAGTGAACTACAATCCCAGGAATGGCAAATTTTTGCCAATTCTTTTTTTTCCCTTTGTTGTTTTTTTTTTTTTTTTTTTTTTTTTTTTTAATTGCATGTTAAAAATTAAATCTAGCCAGGACCCATGTCCTCATAGCTGTGATTTGGGGAACACCATCTCATGTGTTGTGTGAGTACCTGCTGCTCCTGCCACAATGCCTTTGGTAAAAAGAGGCGATTTGGAAAGGAAACGCTCCAGAGAAATTAAGCCCTTTTATACAGGTAATCAACTGAAGTGAGTGAAAGGGCTTTCCCTCCCGAGAGCTCCTCGCCCTAGTGGAAGCGATTCTATAGATGCTATTTTGAAAGCATGTCATATCCATTGTGTTTTGAAACATTTAATTATTTGTGACTCCCTTCAGCGTGGGAGCCTTTCTTCAGCAGTGCTAGGTGGGGTAATGCTCTCATAATCATCTCTTCAATATCACGTGGAGTCTGGCGCTGTGGGATGGGGAATTGGTGACGGCCAGATATTTGGGGGTTGGGTGCTTGGGGTTCAACATGGATTTATGCTCGTGGTATTTAGCTTGTGGCATGCAGGTATGCCTGGTTTTGTACCACAGTTTTTGTGTATGCAGTCATCCCTGTTAGTTTGCATTTGCGTTGAAAATGGATGAGTTTGGTATCAGTAGATTTGTATGCACTTTTGCTGCAGAAAAACACTCATGAATGCCTACAGTAATCTGGGAAAGTTACACAGCTCTATCTAAGGCGTTATCCAATGTATCCTTAAAGCAGGTGGTTCAAAAATATGCATGTGCTTGGAATATGTGAATCTACCATCCCTAGAAACAATCTAGAAACCAATCTAGAGATTAGAAAGGCTTCATTGTAGAAAATTAAATTTAATTAAAGAAATTAACTGCTCTCAACTTTTTCTTTTAACTAAAATAAAATCCTATTTTATCAAGTACCTTCATGCACTGAAGAGAAAAACAGCCAGACTTGGGTTTCAACCTACCAACTGTACACAAAGTACTTCAGTGACAACCGTCCCCTTAAGATAAAACCAGAAAGTACTTCTTACTGTTGATTTCCCTACATATATAAACATTTCTCAGTGTTTAAGTGAAATCAGCACTTAGTTTTCTGCGGGATGGGGGTTAGCTCCCTGGAGAAACACAGAGAGTCCCAGCAAGGCGCTAGAAGAAGCTGACCTTTGGTACCTGTAAGTGCAGCAGAGGGGCGGCCGCTCCTGCCAGCTGGGGTGATAATCCCCTTTGCCGCTGGTAAGTGATAGCTGATAAGTCTGCACAGAATTAGTTGGTGATGTTTATTTATCAGCTGGGTCTCTTTTCACTGCTAAGTTACTCAGAGTCAATTTTTGGGGTAGGGAAGCTTAGTTTGGATTGCTCATAGGTGAGGTTATGAATTTCCACTGCCTTCCCCTGGGCAGGTGTGTGGGGAGATGTGTTGGAGGGCAGCTCTAAAAGTTTGCAAGTGATGATTTTTGAGAAAGAAAAAGCGAAAACCACTGAAATGTCAACATTCCTGGAATACCTTTCTCAAAGGATAGATGCCCTTGTTTTTGTTCGGACTGGCTGAAGGAAAAGGCAGTACCTGCCTTTCTAATGGCTGCTGGGATGCTGGCAATGCTCGTTGGAGCAGCAGCTCCCTTTCCATGTCCCAGATATCTCGGCTTTGTGAGGTACAGCTGTCCCTAGTAGGAGGGAGAAGCAGAGCCCTGAAGCTGGGGCAAGCGCTCTGCTGTCCCTAGTTTTAAGCAGGATTTATAGCATAGAAAACACAGACTGGAACTGTGCATTGCCATAGAAAATCTAGTGTAAAACAGGTAAATCTCTCGGTGGCTGATTGACCCTCTCTGTGTAGAGTTCACCTGGATCACATCTGCTCTTGATCCATCATTCAGGTATTTAAACTACACTTGGATGTCCTTTTTGCAGGGTCCTTGGACTCCTGGACAAACTCACAGAAAGTTTTCTGCTGAAAGTGAGGCTCTTCTGGACCTTCTGGACCCAGTGTGCTGAGGTACCCTCTTCAAGCGTGACACATATATTTAGTCACATATTTATATATATGACAAATATAGTTAATGTTTGAATCATAGAATGGTTTGGATTGGAAGGGACCTTAAAGATCATCCAGTTCTAACCCCCCTGCCATGGGCAGGGACACCTTCCGCTAGACCAGGTTGCTCAAAGCCTCAGTATAGGTGTATGCTTATGTCCCACTAAAGTCAAAGGATCAGTGCTTTGAAGTGCTTACTGTAAGTGCGGTGTAACATGATGCTGGACAATGTTTGAAAATGCACCTCAAATGGACAATGTTCCATGTCTTCTTATTATTTTGTGACCCAGCAATATCTTTGAATAAAACCTCCTGCTCACTTCTTGTTTCCTGGACATTCAAAAACCAATGCAGTATGCAACTGAAAATTCTATTAAGAAATGAAAAAAGAATTTATGCGATAAAATAATATGGCAGCCCAGCCAAGGCTGCTTTTTGTTGGTAAGACTTTTTCTTTTTGTCTGCAAATTTATGGTCCTCTCCTCAAAAGGTTTTGTGTCACTGGGCTGAGGTGGCTTAACAGAGGTGGTAGGAGCTTTCTCAGGCAATTAAAGGGTGTATTGCCTTCTGTCCAGGAGTAAGAAAGGAAAAATGAAAATAAATCACTTGCTGTTGACTGAGGACAAGCAATGTCACCCCAGACTGCTGTCCATGATGTATTTCATTGTTCCTTGTAGAAGTGGGAAGATGTACATGGGACTTGAGGACAGAAATGGCAATGTCGTAGTAAATGCAGCCATGAGAAGTGGCCCTGTGCCACTGGTCCAGGGTACATAAGTAGCTTCAGATACATGTGGAGCAAATGGGGATGGAATAAGCAGAGGAGACACAACATCTATTCCCTAAGGAGAAATGGAGACCTATCACAGCTCTTGCTTAGACAGCATCCATGCTACTAATGTCATGTTAGAGGTTATTTTCAGTGAAAATTAAACTGCTTTAACTGCATCCTCAAGCAAAGAGAAAAGCCAAGATAAAAGTGTGTAGGAACCATCGTTTATGTGGAGACCTGTTTTTCCGACCCTTTGTACCCATGGAAGGATGAACTTGGGCACTGGAGGACAGCCAGAGGATAAGCAATGTGCCTGTATCCGCACTGTAATGTTGTCAGAATTGGTGGCTTCAACTCTGGGGTAAGTGAGATGGGATTCACTGATCCACATCCGCACTTGTTGGGGAGACACAGCCCAGTTTAAACCTGTCCCAGCCTTGGTTAGTGCTGTGACAGCGTGGGCAAAAAAAAGGGATTTCAGCTAAACTGCAACACGAAGTCACGGCCAGATGGTTACCATCCAGCAGAGGAATAATGAAGGTATTAGGGTTAATTTAACCTTAACCTGTAGGCTTAAGTCTATAGGTGGTCTTAGAAGGATGCAGTCAAGTAGGTGAAACCTGCCACCCTTTACTTGCCCTGGGAGCGTGGAAGCAGCAGCAGTGGGTGGAGGCTCAGGCAATACTCCCAGTGCAGGTTTAGTGCTGTGGAGGACGGGCTGGCTTTCCCTGGGGAGTGTGGGGGAAGGCTGCAGACCTGCCCTTATGAGCGGAGAGTGCTGGGGCGGAGGATGGAGGAGTTTGAGAAATTCTGAGCTTTTAGCAAGAAAATCCAAATCCACGAAGCAGAAATGTCCACAGCTTAGAAAATTTTATCTACTGTCATGTGTAAGACTAGTTAAAAGTTTCCAGGGGGGTTTCCCTTTATCAGTGTTATTTCCTGCGCTGTAGTCACAGCCTGTCCCCTGAAAGACACGTTGCTGCTTTAAAATTACAACTTTAACAGAGCAATGAGAATAACTTGCTGTTTTATTTTGGACGCCAGGGAATAGCAACCCTTTTGGCTCACCTGCTCAGGGCATGGAAAAAGAGGTTCAGGAGGTATGGGACATCACCCTCAGGGAGGTGGTGGCACAGCTGGTGACAGTGGGGAGCATCACACCCTATTTGGGAACCAATGGTTCTGGGGATGCACCACATTCAGCTCAGATCTGGATCCCTTGGGAATTCCAGCAGGCCAGCACTTTGTCTTAGCTCACCTTCCCTAAAGGAAACTCCACACCTTGCTCTCCAGCACCAAGGCCTCCCAGAAAGGGGTGATGTCCATCCATGCACTCCAAGATGGGGTATTCACATCCAGCCTGACCTCCTCAGCCCTTCAGCCCGCACTTCCCCAGCTGTCCCCACCAAGGAGTTGGCCCAAGCCAAGCCCAACAGCGCGGACAGTTGCCTTTCAATGCTTGTGACAGTACCTGTTGACTCCATTAGCCCAGATGTAGCCCACAGGGCTGTACACTTGAACCTCCTCCAGCACAGCAGACAATCGTGCTTCACTTTTTCTCATGTTTTCTATCCTTTACTGGGGACTACATCATGTACACAAGCTGTTCCCAGTTTCTCTGCCTAATCAGACTTTCCTACCAGCATCTGATGTCTCTGTCATTAGGAGAGCTCATTTCACCAGGAGAAGAGGTGGGAAGGGATGATCAGAGCACATGGATTCCTCCTCAGTCTCGTTTTACTTCCCGAGATTGTCCGGTCAGGGTTTGAGTGCATTTGAGTACATCCTGCAAAGCAAGGGAGGGCCCTTTGTTTGCTTGTTGCTAAAGCACCTTACTTCTAATTAACAGAGTGATTTAATTAACATTAGGCAGAATCTGCCTGGTTTTGTTCCCTTAAGGGATAAGGGGAGGATAGCAGGCAAGGCAAACAGGTAACATCCTCTTCTGACACTAGTTCTCCAGGGCACGGTCATGATTTCTGAAGGCTGCTCCAGGCTAACTTCTTCAGACACTTTGAATCTAAGGAAGAAATAAAATAATAATAAAAAAGAAGAATGTGAATAAAGTTCACATGTGGGGATGAAGGCTGGCTTTGACTGACCATGTGTTTCCCCAAGTGGTGGTGGGGATGGGAGGAGTTTATGAGAGATCGAAAGCAACTTCTGAATGGCTTAGGGCAGAACTTGGGAAAACAAACCCAGTGATTTTTTTTCAGCTGAAAATATTGTGTACAGTATCATCCTTTTCTGCTGTGCTGAGATCCTCATTATTCAGAGGAACAAGCACTCGCTGCTGCAGATTTTAAGCGCATGGATCAAAGAAGGGTAGATGGATGGCTACTCGTATCAGCAAGGTCTCCACCCAGACCTAGGTGCAATAGTGCTATAATATACTGTATGAAGCATGATAGATTTATAATATATTCACAACTTCACCTTTATTAAGTAGGGGTTTGTTAGATTTTTGGCATTGCAGAGAGCATCTCCATGGAGCATAGGACCAAAAGTATTTGGGTATGGCACAAAGAAATGAAATATTTTCTAGCCAGCTGCCGCCTGGCTGCACGGACACATCACCTGGCTACAGATTGGGTCATCTTCTGCCTCTCCTCCTGAATGGGGCTGGCAGGTGACTTGCCATGAAAATGTTTCTTTTTGGTTTGGTTAAATCTACTGCTTTAATCAGGGCTTCTGTTTCTTTCTTAATATGTTGCTACTGATTATTGTTGATGGGGAGGAAAAAAATTCCCTTCTCTGAACACTGCACTAGTGCAAAGTATCCTGTCATTATTATTTTCAATTAATATTAAGGCTGAACAGTGCAGTTTTGGCACAGTCAAAAGTGCGAACAAGGCGAATTAGAGAGGAGATTACACATTTTTGGCATTCTGGCATTAGCTAAAATAGTTTAGTCATTGGTGGTGGTCTTAAAGCAAGTGGAATGTGGGGGTGGAATTCGGGACTGGCTCTGAAATACCCTGGTGTGAATTTCTTCCTTTAGAAGAGAGTGCTTAATTCCACGTATTAACATGTTGGGCTATCTTACTAAAAGTGAAGTTACGCTGATTAGTTACACTACAGAAGCTAAAGTACGTACATCTGCTTGAAGCAGGCATTTAATAGCAGGAATAATGGCAAACTTTTCTCATGTAACATTTCACTTTAAGCGCCTCGAGATGCACGTAACTGATGCTACAGCTGGGAGAGGGTTTTTTAAATATTTATTTTTATTTTCTTTTAAATAAGCAGAATATGAATGGTTTATTTTTGAAGTTATTTCCTCCCCTCAGACTACAAGAATGTCACCTCCTTCCTTCCTAAAATGAATTCTCCTTCCAAAATAAAACTATGATGAATGAAACTGAAAAGTAAATTCTTAAACTTTCTTTAAGATATGCCATTACACAACAAAGTTCCCAGTATTGATTAAGCCCAGGTGGTCTGCTCTCCAAGCAAACAGATATTTTACAAAGCTTTATTATCCCTCATTAGAATTCACTCCTTTAGAATATTTCTAATTATATTGTCTAATAAAACTAAACCTTCGAAGCTATTTGCATATTATATGAAGAAATCTCATACAACAAACTCACAGTGGATTCAATTAACATAATAGCTAATTATATATCCCATCAGCCTTTAGAGGAGCTCAGCATTCATGTTGCTCCTGTTTTAGCCTAGAGCAAAGGAGGTTTGAATTTTCACTTCTAAATATTGACTTTTAACTAATATCAAAAATGATTTGAACACTTCTGTGGATGAAAAGATAATGATTAAGCTACATGAAACCTTTTAAAAGACTTATTTCCAAGTCTTTGAAACAATTCCTATTTAAACCTAAAGCTTTGCATATTATCTATTCCGAGTCTGTTTATATTTTATTTAAAAGAAAAGACCAGATATGTCTAATTGTTTTGACAAATGTTTGATTGACAGCTCGGTTATTTTTGAAACTGCCTGCTTCCTGCAGTTACATTTTGTATATTTTTCATTGCACTTTGTAATGCGATTGTATTCTTGGCTGGCTGTGGTATCTATCAAGCAAGAAATTTAGGACTAGATTAACAGAGACATAGTAATGAACAGGCGTTTGAGCACCCTATAATTGACTGTTATTAAGGTGTCGTCACAGTAGTCTGTAATGAATTCTCTTGTTTTGTTTTGAAATTGGATGACATATTCTGGAAATAAAAACAAAAATAAATGTGAAAGTTTCCTTCAACCTTAAAAAAAAAGTCTCAAAGAAACAAAGCCCTCTTTTTTTTTTCTTTTTAAAGATTTGAAATTATTTGAAGGTGCTTCCAATTTTGAAATGCTCAGGAGAAAAACTAAAGGGTGAAGGATCAGATTTTGTGATTTATTTGAAAACTTTAAAAAAAATCATGCATTGATCAGCCTCCCTGTCAAATGTAATGAAAAATCTGTTGGATATCATATCTATATTTTTGCAAAAGATAGCAGATAAAGTTTGTTGCCGAGTAAATGGTTTTCTCCCATTACAATGATGGCTGCCTTTTCATTCATATTTTAATGAGGTTAGTATCTCTGAGACAGCTTTTTCGGGGTGGAGGCCCATGTCTCCGGTACAATTACAATAGGAGTTGCTTTATTGACAAGTACTATTCAAAATCTTCACAGTATAGAAAGAAAGGCTTTAGTTTTCCACCACTTGTCCAAATACTTATTCCTCTCTTACTATTAAAACACTTTCAGAAAGAGCACTCTCAACTGCCTAGAGCCCTGTACACCCGGGCAGAGCACAGCTCAGCAAAAAATACTTTGCTTAAATTCAAGTTGCATTAATTTCTGCAGAAATTCCCCTAAGCAAAACCCAACAAATGGACAACAGAAATTAATAGCTTGTCTTGGCAGCTTCTGTGTCCACAAGTTTACAAGAAATGTGCTCATATAATAATAATTGTGACTTTGACCCCAAACAAATGAGGGAAGGCAAAGTTACGCAGAGATTTCACATCCATTATATAATTTGTTGAAGAGAAACAAAAAAATGAGTACATCCAACCATTGGCAACTTACGTTCTTATATTTTTATTCATCTTCTTTATGCGTGTGCTATCTCTAAAACACTTTTCATTACTATAGCAAGGAAGTACAACCTAAATCTAAATATGATGCTAAACACAAACCATGCTCAGCCTGAACCCCATCACATAGGTGCCAGTAGGTGCATAAAATCTTACTCGTGCATCCAAAAGAAAGCACATGCAGCAAAAATATTTCTGTAAATGTGTGGGGTTTGTCACATTAATTTTGAGGGTTCTTTTTTTTTTTTTTCAGATGTTAGATGCATTTTTTCCCAGCTTTGCTGCCCATGATAACATTAGGAGATGTAAGTGTCCTGTGTTTGGGCAGGGTGCCCTGTGGCATCTGTGGGCTTTGGCCCAGCCAAAGCGTTCCTGACCAGCCAGGAAGCCACGGGAAGGGGCTTCAGAGAGGCAGCGGGGCATATGACTACACATCTGAATATCAGTTGGAATATAGATGTGGAAAAAAATATTTTTTTCCAGAATTTGCAGAGTAAAACCCTTCTGCTTATGATACGGAATGTCTTTATGTGTAAAGAAACACAGCCATTAAAGGTGGCTTTCCCCATCATCTGATTTAGGAGCTTAGAAGGGGGGTGAAATTTAGTGCAATTTATTGCTATAGCAGTCAGATTGCAAAAAAACCAAAAATCCCTCCCGGAGCAACACTGTCCTCAATAGAAGTGACGCCAGGGCTGAAATTAGA
This sequence comes from Pterocles orientalis, assembly GCA_011057875.1. Classification (NCBI taxonomy): domain Eukaryota; kingdom Metazoa; phylum Chordata; class Aves; order Pterocliformes; family Pteroclidae; genus Pterocles; species Pterocles orientalis. Next base: position 95,618 of record WKFP01014894.1, on the reverse strand, counting down.
TTGTGAGGTTGAATCTCACCTTCTGTCTTAAGGGTTGTAAAACCTTCCTCACGCATTTGCAGGTTATTTTATTTTCTACCCTCAGAAACTGCCACATATTTCTTTTTTTTTCTTTCTTTTGGAGGGGTGGGAAGCCCTTACCCTGTGTCTGAGCGCTGCCCGAGCCTCTGCACTCCCCACCCCGGAGGGAGGGAGGAAGCAGCAGCAGAGTTTGGAGCACAAGTTTCAAACACAACTTCTGCCACCGCCTTCCGCTGCCACCAGCTTTTATTTTTTCCGTCTTGTGGGACGTTGTGTTTTCCTGAAAAAAAAAAAATATTTGCATCCCAGTGGATGAGACTGACTTTTAATAGCAAAACGTGGTTTTGTACGAGCCTGTTTGTACTGTAAAATAGGTTACCCTGCCCTCCAAACAGGGTTGGCAGTGAAAGACTGCCGTCTTTTCGGTTGTTGTTCTTTTTTTTTTTTAGGCACTTTTTTGCTTTTCCCAGACTTTTTTTTTCTTTTTTTTGTCTTTTTTTTTAGGCACTTTTTTGCTTTTCCCAGGTTTCATAAAAAGTAGTCTCCTCATCCAGAAAGCGACTGGGGGAGGGACAGATTTCATAATGGGCCCTGGTGCAAGAAGAAGACGAAGGGGGAGAGAGAAGGAAAAAAAAAAAAAAACAACCCTCTAAGCTTTAATTTTAATTCTCCTGCCTTTATTTATCTGATTTGTGGCCAGATGGTGGTGAAGCAAGGCAACCCCTTTGTGCAAATGAAGCCCACATGTGAAAGTCCTTCTGTAATGTAATCATTGAGACCGGAAGGGTTCATACTGTGTCTGAAAAGAGACAATGGAGCCGGGATATATCAACATCGCCGAAATCGAGTTCATTTGCGATGCAGGCCCTTTGACTATGGTTGTCATGAAAACTTCCTACTTTGATCAGCAGAGGGTGGAGAGAAAAAGAAGAAGAAGAGAAAAAAAAAAAAAAAGAAGTCTTCTAAAGGGGCAGGGATGCGGCGCGGGTGTTTGCTGTGCACTTGGCTCCGGTTCACGCCCCTTTCCGGAAGACGCAACAGGGAGAGGAGCATCTTGCACCTTGACCTGTCTAGACGGGGCGCGAAGTTTGGTTTTTTGTTTTTTTCTTTTTTTTTCTTTTTCTTTTTTTTTTTTTGTCCCCGTTTCCAAGGGCGAGGGTTGCTCTTTGACCCCCACCACCAGCAGTGGTGGCTTTTGGGGCGTAGGTAGCGGCCAGAGGTTTCCTGCCGAATTCTCGCCACGGCCGGGAGGGAAGGGGATGGACAAAGACACGGACCAGCTGTTCGGAAATAAAGCTGAAATAGTAGAACCTGGGAGAAGCTAGGTTTTGTAAGCTATTATTTTCCGCACAAAACCCCTGGGAGGTATTAAACAGCTGCATCTGAGCTGGCGAGCTGCGGCTAAAAGACAGAGCAACAACTGAGAGCCCGGGACTTTTGCAAACTCCGCTTCAACTAGAGAAACAAGTGGCTGGAGCGCCAAGGGCTTTCATGGCCCGAAACATCCGCCGCCGGCCGCCGTCTCCCTTCGCTGCCGTCACTTCGGGCTGCCGGGAGGTTTCCAAGCAGGCAGCTGGCTTGGGGAGGAGGGCGAGGGGCGCGAGGGGCGCGTTGGGGCGTGAGCTGGAAGGGTCTGCGCAGGTTCTCCAGGGCCACCTTGGCTGGGGCTGACGTTTTTAATTACGTGTGTAATGTAATGTGTCAACAGTTCTACATAGCGAGAGGGATGTGCTTTTTCTCTTTCCATGATCTAACTAGGCATTATCTAGATGAAGTGGGGGTTTTTTTGGTGATTTAATGAGCAAAAAAAATCCGTTTTTTGCCTCCATGATGTTCCTTTAGCAACGTCAGAGAGCAACTTAACGGAGTTGTCAGGACAAAAATAAAAGGAGATGGGAGAGATTTGCTCCTAGAAAAGAAGAGAAAAATCTATGCAGACTTTAAAAAAAAAACTGAATTTAATCTGGTGCTTACAAACCTTTGAAATTTGTGGTAAGCCAACATAACGAATTAGTAACCTTTTCTTTTCCAGTGAAAGTTGTGTCAGAGTTCCCACTCTTTCTTGTCACTAGGAAATTCAAGCAGATCGTGCCTTGTTTTAAGATTCTGGCCATATTTTAACATACTCCGTACTGGCTCCTCGCAGAAACCAGCTGAGTATTTGGAGATAACACTGCGTTTTGTCAGATGCTTTATAACGTTATTTAGAAACGTATTTGGATCTATTTAGGGCTTCATAAATATGAATAAAGCATTTACAAAAGGCATGTCACTTGCAGAAGTAACCCACGGATTATACCAGATGCTTTATACGTTACAAATTTCCTAAACTCCAACAGTTCAAAACTGTGTTTTACTTGGGGAATTTTTTTTCAAAAGTGTTTAAATATAAATCAGTGTTTCCCAGAAAAAATATCTCTGTTGATTTATGTGCAGGAAATAAGGGAATTGTACTGGTGGCTAAAAATCCAGATTGCTACTAAAGCAGTTTCAAATATTTATGGACAAATTAGGGGAGGAGGGGAGGAATGTCATCTTTTTTTTTTTTTT
>WKFP01014894.1:80370-93027 GCA_011057875.1 Pterocles orientalis | reverse complement strand
TTCTGCTAAAAATCTGAGGTACTCTGCCTTCATGCCAGCGCCTTCTCAAATATATATATTTGATTTTTAATGCTTTGAGGGTCCTTTTTTTTTTTTTATCCCCCATGGAAAACCTGAAAAAAACCCCAAAGAACCAAAAAAAAAGCCATGGGGTTGTGCTGGCCGTGGCCTTTCAAGCAGTTGGAGATTTGAAAGAGGCATTTGAGCGAGCCGGCGGCAGGCTCGGAGGGCCGGAGCTCCCGGTGAGGAGCACGGGCAGCAGCTCTGCCTCGGTCACCGGCAGCTCAGGGTTATGGTGTGTCCGGGCAGATATTGCTTTGATTTTTTTATATTTTTTTTAGCAAAGCACAGCAAAGAGCCTTATTTTTAGTGTATACTGAGCATGACTTCCAGCCAGCAGATTTTATTTCAGTATGGGTTGTTTTTTTTTCCTCCACCCATGTTGAAGGGCTTCCCCTTGTTTATGGGTTGGAGTCTGGATTTCGGGGACAGGAATTCCCTCTTAAGATGCACCCAGGCTTGCTAAAAGGTGCCAGACACCAGGCTAGACAGTGCACCCTCCCAGAGCCACACTGTCCCCTTCTTCCCAGGGGGCCAGGGACCCATTTTGTGGCACCAGGGTGGATTACCAGCAGCTCCCTAAATACTGGGGGGGCGGTGGGGGGGTGGTGAGAGGGGGACTCATTGCTGTTGACTGCTCTGTCTGTAATGAAACCACAGCTGCATCTGCATGGCCAGGAGCTGTATTTATTGCACATCGTGACCACTAATACCAGAATACAAAATGGGCTTGTTTTTCTGAGATTTCAAGTGCCTCTTCCCTGAGTCCATGTTGAAAGGGGCAGGGGGGTCCCTGGCCAAGTGAAATGCCTTTTGGAGGGGTTTTCTCCCCCATGAATGTGGTTTTGAAACAACAGTGAGGCTGGACATACAGTAGAAGTAATATTTGGTAGCGTTAATGCCGGGGCAGCCCCCATTCATCCCCGTGCTGCGTAGGGCAGGGAGAGCGGAGCGAGCTGGGGGCTCCTCTCCGCAGCATCGCAGCCTCCTTGCTTCTTTCTAGCTGGGAAAAAAAAAAAAAAAAAAAAAAAAAAAAAAAAAAAAAAAAGCACAGTATGAGTACCCTCCTTTTTTTCATCCTTACAGTGGGAAAGTATCATAGAAGAGTATGAAGATGAAATATTCTCACTTATCGCCCAAGAGGCAGACTATCTAGCTGACAAGCTGTGCAGTGAAAAATCAGGTACTGTGTCTGATGTAACATGTGCTCTCTCTGCAGTGGTGTGGGGTTGTTTTTTTTTTTTTTTTTCAAAGCCAGCGTACTGCTTTGGAGGAGAAGTGGGCTTGTTGTTGAATAAGCAGTGACACTACATGACTTTTTAAAAAACATCCCTTTTTTTAAAGGCTTTTAATTCTTTTAATTCTTTCGTGCATATTAATGCAGCATAATTTGAGCATCCCAGATAACACAGTGTGTTTTTCTCCTGCTGTTGCATGATTTTTTGCTCCTTACGTGTCTGTGCTGTCATTTCCAAGTCAGAAATGAAACTAACCTTCTTGCAACAAAATACAGGCGTTGGTTTCTCCTGTTTAATTGCTAATTGTGGCCACTCAGCTGAACTGTGAGCCATGAGAGTGCAGGGTTAGAAATGTGCTGTTGGTTTTTAGATGAACTCTTCATTGCCATCAGAGAAGAGTTGTCCTTAGAAGGGCTGACCAGCCCACTGCCATCACCTACTAGGGAGGATGTATTTTATAAATTTTTTCTTTCTCGGTAAAATATATCACTTCAAATAAGTAAGGCCTCTTCTCAGTCCTGAACAAGTAAGAAAATGCTTCAAAAAAATAATTATAGCTTATTTAATATCTTCCTCCATTCCTCTGTTTGTTGCCCTCATTTTCATTTTTTTTGAACTTTTATATTAATTTATGAATCTAAAGAGAACATCACTTAAGGCACTAAGTACTATGAGATTATCCTTTCTCAACGTGCTGCCTTTGGTGATAAAATATGCATTGAAATATCGATCTCAGAATCAGTGCTTGTAAATATGAGTGTGTGTTTTTGAGATTTAAAGGCTGTAATCATTATTTGAGATGTAAGAAACAGAGTCCATAAGAAGTACTGGAAGCTGGTGAAAGATGATTCACTAGAAGTTCATAACAAATAAGTTTGTGTACTTTAAAGCATCTGTGTATTTTTAATGCTTATTGAAAAAAGCATAGCCCAGAGCACTGGAGAACTCCATCTGTAATGACACAAAGTTCTCTCTATAATCTGTGCAGAAAAATAATTTCCAAAAAATAAACTTTCCAGAATACGTCTGCTTTTTTTACAAATATTTCTTGTTTGTCATATCTGCCATTACGGAGCTGCTCTCTGTCGTGTCAAAAGAGCAGACTCACCGAGTAGCAAATTATTTTGAATACAAGGTGCTTCCTCCAAAATGGATGGCAGGATTTTGCCAGGGGGGCTTGTGGAGAAAAACTTTCTCAGCAATTCAGAGACAAAACCCAGAAAGGTCCTTGGGATAATCTAGAAAAATAATCATAATCCAGCAAGATGTTCTCAAAGAAGGGAAGACTGGGGGAAATCCACTCTCCTCCTTGGCTACACTCATAGTGGCCTCTGACCCTTTTGGGGAACAAATTGCAGTTTTGTGCATCTTCAGTAATACTGCAAAAATATTTGCCAAAGGTGCACACAAAATATTGATATCAAAGCCCACTGTTAAAAATATTATTTTTTTTCCCATGGATCTGCGCAAACACTTTTTTTTCCCCTTTGAAATCACCTTTTGGGTTTAAAATCCACGCTGTGTGCTCCTCCAGCCTTCTTACATCAATTAAATAATTTCCTCGCTTCTAGCCGGAGAGATTGCTGTAACCGCACGTTAGCCTCAGTCACACCAATACCCCCCTGCATATGTGCAGCGCTGCTCTTCCTAACTATAAATAGTGGTCCACAGAGAGGAAAGAAGTTTAGTTTTATTTCTGGCAATTAGCACAGATAAACAAGCTGCCATTTAATAAACAGAAGCATAAGCCCTCACCCTTGCAAATGCAGGATGCTTGCAAAAGTGGCAGGAACACTACGGAGCGACGCTGGGCTACCCTGGCATCAAGATAACGGCAAGAAATTAATCTGCCCTTCACTGTACCATCCCATTGACCACTTAAAAAATGTGACTATGTTAAAGTCTAAAGACTAAAAAAAGCCACAGAGACCTTTTTTTTAAGCTAATTTGCTCTAAGTATACAGTGGGATCAAAATAAGAGTATTAAATTGCATTAAAAATACTGAAAACATGTTTCTGTGAACTCTGCAGCAGCAGGAGCTGGCAGAGGAGCACAGTATTACCTGACAGAGCAGGAAAGTGCCTGCCTGGCTTTTTCCAGGAAAAATAAATTCAGGCTCCGATGGCATTGGAAATGGCAAGTCTTCAAAATTGTGTCAGGACTCGCGCCAGCCACGCAGCACTAACATATACCTTACCAAAGCCTCCGACTCACAGAACACAATGAGAGTTATATTATTAAGTCTTATCTATCTTACAATGGCAATTTTCATTAATAAGTTATATTAAAGTAATATTACACTCTTATCATCTTACTGTAAATGATTGGCTCTTTTCATTCAGAGCTCCATGTGTTCAGCCAGAACGGCATTTTTAACTTTTTTTATTTTTTTCTCTTTTTTGCGGGGGGGAACAAATTATCATACTAAGCGACTGAAACATAGAAAACCTCTCCATGGGCCAGTCGTAAATTTTGATATTGTGGATTTCCCCATAAAGCAGGAGGGAAAAAAAAAAAAAGATGAGTCAGTGATATATTCATTTCATTATTATGCTTTTAATTCCGTTTTAAAGGGCTGCATATGTGAACACGAGTTACTTCTTGTGGCCCATTATGGAGTTATTAATATTGGTGTAATCAAACCCTTTTTATACTGTGCTATGGTAAAATAATAAGGGTTACAGCTTCCTCTCAGCCTACAAACATGACATTAATGGAAGTCCCACATTATAGGAAGAAAACCCTTTATCCGTAAGTCACATTTAGTACTTTTTTTACTCTAATATCATACCAGACCTTTTTTTTTGGCTACTGGAGGTGGATGTTTCTTGTTTGATTAAAAAGTGGGAAACTTCAATAAAGTCTTTTAGCGTGATCAAACCGTTTGATATTTACAAGCATAGATCCGTTCGCTGTCATGTATTCTTTGATCACGCAAAAAGTCTCGGCGCTAGACAGGCAGGCGAAACCTGCTGAGACACACCTTCAGATCCTCTACTATTTTTACAAGCTTAAAAAAAAAATCTAAAAGTTAATTTTCAAGATTGCCCTTTTTTTTAATCCCCCGCAAACAGGAGGCGCGGTTGCTGGTCAGACCAATGGAATAATAAGGATTTTTTTTAGTTGCAGAGCCCTTTAATTTTCTTTGCTGATTGCCATAATTTTCTGTGTGCTCTTTCTGGGTTTATATATCTTTTTAGTTGTGATAGTTGGGGTTCAGTGCTATGCGAGTGGCATTTCATTGGGGGTTACATCGAATTATGTGAAAGCCAGTAAGAAGCCAAAGCTTGTGCTAGTGTATAGACCAGGGCCAGCTGATTTATAAGGGGAAAATAATTTAATACTGTATTTAAGGGATGAAAGCTTCTGTTTAAGTAACACCAAGACTTCTCCTACTTTTTTTTTTTTTTAATGTGCTCACAGCTATAAAATTGTTCTGTTTGGCTAAAATCTCCCAGTCCTCATTTTATCTTAAAAGTGACTTAACCCCTGTATTTCTTTATTTAGCTGTTTGGAAAGTTGGGCTATAATTTAGGCACCCGATGTTGAGTTATACAAAAGTGAAACAAAACGCTCTTATTCAACTGCAAAGAAATCCAGAAGTCTCTTTCTGCACAATTATCGCTCCAACTATTGTGTTTTTGCAAACTGATACTTTCTAGGAGGCTTGTTCCCAGTGAGAACTACTCTCCTGGAGAGTTTAACAAAGCTAGCAGCTACATCAATTAAAAGCAACTAAAATGTCTGTTATGGGTATGTGCAGAATATTAAACTGCCATTAAACCTTTTACCATTTACCTTAATGCCCTCTGCAAGATTATGGTTAATAAACACAATATATAGGGCATGAAGCTGTGGTTTAATGCTGCCGCAGTACTTTGGAATTACATATTTTCTCACATTTTTCTCCCCATGCAACTAGGAAAAAGAACAGTATAGAGAGAGATTAGCCTTTGAGTCCCCTGCCCTGCAATAGGATCTGTGAGCACAGATTTCCCTGAATGCTACAAGGGATTGAAGGATCCATATCAGTGGGGTTTATTAAAGACCTGGGCCATGACAGTCCTCATTTTAAAATACCAAGTTTGATGAAAAAACCCTCAGAATTTAGCTGCAGCAATAAGATTATACTGGGAAGACAAGGGAAAGTGATTTTAAACATTGATGTGAGCCCCTCCGGAGAGTGAGACGGGATGTTTTCTATGTTTACTGGTGTTGTTAAAGTGTTCTTAGAGTGCAATATGCTGGCATCTGTTCTCCAAAGCTGATCCACAGACAAGCCCATCCAAGGGAGCACCAGCAAGAGCCCAAAGCCAGACGCGAAACCCACCTGGGCAGCCATGGGCTCGCTGCGAGGGCTCGGGTGCTTGCTGATTCGGGTTTCTAGTCACTATTTCTCCGGAAACAGTATTTACGTGATGTGAAAATCATTAGAGGCCCCGGTGTTGTGGGCTAATTTTTTGATTAAGATGAGAGAGAGTTTTCAGGGCTTTGCAAAAATGCCACCTCGCATGGGGATGCACGGGTCCTGTCTGTGCCTTGTAAGGGTACAGTCAGACCCTGGATTGTTATTTAGCATGTTTGAGGACAGGAATTGAGAATACATTGCTTTACTCTATTTCTTAAAAGTTCTTGCTCTGTTTCAAAGACTATATCTAAAAAAGCCTGACTCACTATTAGTATCTCAGCTATGCCTCACGCTGTTCCCCCTTTCTGATTTATTGTGTGAAAGTAATTTAATGTGCTTAAATTTTCACCTTAACACTTTCAGTGGTGGAAGTGCTTTAAGAAGAAAAGCTTTCTTTTTCTCGTTCAAAATGCATGTGTATTTTATTAAAGACACAGGTGCTTTTAGCAAACCGTTACTGTTCAGGACATCAGTAAATCCCAGGGAACTTTTCCTTCCTTAGGCGCCTGTGCAGAGGCTGCTGCTCGCACAGGCTTATAGAAGAGATCAGCTCCTCATTTCAGAGTGAAGTAAGAAGAAAACACATTTATTTTTTTTCTTGTGTAATCAATTCTTGCCATTGTAAACTCTCCCCTATTTTCTGCTTTTAATCTTTAAATTTGCCCACATTGCCTAGTCTTGGTTTTTTTCATTTTAACTGTTTTTCTATTTCTGATATTTTGAAATGAAACATGCAGAGTTTTCAGTGAGAATGTGCAGTTTAATGGGCAATTGGCTATTTGACTTTATTTCTGTGTTTAGGTTTTTATTTACCCCAAGGTATTAATCTCAGTTGTGCCAATTTTCACAAAATCAACATCTGACTGTAAAATAATTAGTCTGTAAAACCTGAGCCTCCTGCTCCAGCAGAAAAAGACAACTCAAATAATTTCAATAAACCTGTTATTTTTTCAAGTTCATGTGTTTGTTTTAACAGATGATCGATTCGTCTGTATTTCTGTACCAGAAAAGAGTTTATAGCTTAGAGCTGCTAAGTTTCTATTGCTGCTGTTGAGACAGTGACGGGAAACTTTCCAAATATTTCTCCTTTTAAAGGTGAAATAACTTAGTGGAATGTGTGTAGCTTCCTTAAAACAAGCCATTCCTATAAATTTCCATATCAAAGTCCTCCTGCTCTCAATATAAATGTTCACTCAACCTGAGCACCACTGACTAAAGTGTAATAACTTTTTTAAATTAAAGATTCCTTGCTGAAGAAATGGCAAAAAAACATCAAAATATTCCCAACAGGGGTTATGCCTTTCATCACTGGGGATTTTTGGGGGTCCAAAATATTTGTTAATCAGTATAAAATGTTTGGTCATAAATCTCACCCAGAGCTGGGACTCAGTTCAGGTTGTCGCTGTGTCCCCAGGGGATAAAGTGGGAAAATATCTGCTCTAGGCTCCGATGCTCTACAAAGGCACTGTTTAAAAAGACAAACTGCTTAACTGTGGTTTTAAGGTAACAAGGATAGTCCATTAAAAGCAGTAAAATATTTATAGAAAAAAAAACTTTATAACAAAAAAAATTCTAAAATTATATGTCACCTTTATTGCAGATTGAGTAACCACTGCAGAATATGAAACGGTGAATTGTATTGGAAAAAACCCACACTGATTAAAAATCTGTTAATATAGGTCACATACTGTTAAAGTTTATTTATAGATTTTTACAATATTTGTAAAGTTAAATATTTCAACAACAACACAGTCCATCCCTCAGTGAGTGTAAATTGTTGGAGCTTCACAGAAGCCATCAGAGCAATACTGATTTACAGCAGTTTAGCGTCTGGTCCCCTAAATCTGTTAGAGAAGGATTTGTTGTCTGGTTTAAAAGACTCTGAAGTTTTTACTCAGAGTAGAATATTTTCTGACATTTCTTACTGGCAGATTGATTTTGCAGAATACTTCATCAAAAGTATAGTTTGGGTGTCGTGGAGCAGCTATACGATATAAAATGGAAATGCTTGCAGTATTTAAGGACTTTCTTCATGCTTAATCCAATTCAACACCTTCTTTCATGTGAATGTAAACACTGATTTTTAAAGTAACTTTCACATATTTGAACTCTCTTTCTACTTCGTTCTGCTTCCAAATGGCCAATTTAGGCTGAGATGGTGTCTTCAGTGTTGATGCTGAACTCACCCCATATGCAAAACCTACAGTCTGCTGGCTCTGTTCATAGTCCGAGAGCAGGAAAATGTTTCTTATATATTACATAGAGAACTAATACATATACCTATCAGACTAAAGGGAAAGGTTTGGATTTCCCTCCTATTTCCATTCTGTGAAATTTGTTGATTTTGTGAGTGGATAGAAAAGCCAGATTTGGCCCAAAGTGTGTATAAAAACTGTATTATAGTTTTCTAGCACCGCACAGGTGCTGGGACTCTGTGCAGCTATTTCAAACTCTAGCTAATTTTCACCTTATTTATAATCATATCTTTTTTCCCTTTAAAAAAAAAATGCCCTCTTTCTAGTATCCTCTTTTTATGATTTAATATGAGAAACCCATAAAAGCAACAAAGAAAATTGATTATCCAGGAGAACAGCATAGTGCAAGCAGCCAAGCATTCTCAAAAGATCAAAATAAAATAACCAAGATGGCAATAAAGAATAATTTGTGGGATTTTTTTTCCTTTGTTTTCATAATTAGAGGAAACTTATGTTCTTTCTGTAACAGTGACTGGTAAATCATTTCAGGCAGGTAAGTTAGAGTTTTCTTATCTGCCTTTTTAAAATTTTTGTGCTGTCTTATACTTTATTGGATATGCGCCCTCAAAATTGATCATGATCATGTTATAAAATACATCCTGACTGTCTGGCCAGATTGTTTTACTGAGCTTCAAATCCTCTAGTGCTGTGCTCGATGCGTGCATTCAACCGCTCAGGTTGGTGTGGTTTGAGAAAACACTAGTAGGTGATAATATTGATATACAGCCTTTGGAAGGAAAGTCTTTCTTTAAGTTATAATTACACATTTACATTCTGTCTTTGAATTTCACAGTGGAAAACTACCAGAGGATTTTTGTATCTGTTCCTTTTTGTATCGATTAGAAGACACGGGCCAGATTCATCCCTGTATCACCCCAGTCTTATCCTACACCCTTTCACTTGGGTGCATCTGGAGCGATGCTGTGGTGGACCACATCTGATATGTACTGTTGCTAGCCTGGGGTATTTATGTTTGGGGTTAATATTCCAGTTGTTTCGCTATCACTTTGTTAAGCCGATACTGAGAAGCAAACTGAAAATTTGTGAGGGCCTTTGTGAAGCCATACTGTTGTTGGGTTTAGTAAGAAGTGCTGCATCTAAAAAAGGATTCATGTGTTTTACCTTCTGTGAGTCAGCAGATTAGGTAAATGGTACGATACGATACGATACGATACGATACGATACGATACGATACGATACGATACGATACGATACGATACGATACGATACGATACGAACTGCTTGGGATCCCATCTATCCAGATATGTATGTATCTGTCCTCAGCTGATCTTCTCAGGTCCCTCCAAGAGATGAGCGTATCAAAACCTATATGGAAAATGAGAGAAATATGCCCTGACTTCAGACCCTGTCTTTTCTCCCTTATTTATCTCACCCTACTCTGACGAAGTCTGAGATGTATCCAAAGGCATTGATTTTCTCAATGCAACAGAACTGTAAAGATAGTTTCTAAGGAGAAGCAGATCCTTACCCAGAGCAAGTAGCTTTAGTCTTTTGACTTGGGAGAGCTGCTACATTTGATCCGGGGAGGCTGGGCATCCCCAGTTCATGAGGACTATTAATACATTTTGCTTAAAATGGTTTATTTCATTTTCCATGCCAAACATACCACGTAAAGAGCACATTCCTGGTGACAGAAATTATTTCAAATGTGGTTTACACTAAATGAGTTGAAGTCACTACATTCATTTTGCTGAGGAACCGAAAATGGATGAAGCAAGAACCTGAACAGGCAAGATCAGCACTTTATTTACTAAGATAAGCCCTTAAACAAGGTTGTTCTCTAACTAGTCATATTTTCTATTCGTATTTGTCTTTGTGGTCTGACGTTTGCTCATACTGTGATAGCTTCATCAAAACACAGTTTTAAGAAAATGCATTTTGCTTGTCACTGTTTCACTGACATAAAGAACAAGCATGTTAGAATTTTATGAGCAAACATTAACTTGTATGGTGTTCCTAATACATATTAAGTTTACCAGAAATGAGGAGAGCCAGCTGTGTATTAAATGCAATACTATTAACGGGTCTTATGGCAGGAGTGGTGAGGAATACCTCGTAATTACGGCGTACACAGCCAAGTATGGCGTATTTTGTTCTGGAGGCTTAAGTAGGTAATTAGTATTGCGGTTATGGAGTTGTGAGTCATCTTAAATTATGTCGGTCTCTGAAAATTGTGCTTATATAGTGCTGGGATGGATATAGTCACTCTAAAAGACTCTGGGAATTACCCCCTGGGCACCTCTGGAGCGGTGGAGGTGGCAATGGGAGATCAGACAGGGGTAGGGAAGAGAGAGAGGGGAGAAATGCTCCCGATATCTTACTGTGAGCACAGTGCACGTGCGAAAACAGCCTGTACACCTTGTATTTTCTGAGCAAGGGATTTCTGAGGCTGCATGAAAAGGAGGAAAGCTTTTAGTAAGAGAAAAGCATGAAAGGGTAGCAAATAAATGCAACGTGGAGTTGCTACGCTCAACAACTTCCATGCAGCCGTGTCTATGCCGGAGCAGTGCTGTAGCAGCGTAAATCGCTGTAAGAGCATTGATTAACAGCAGAACTGTGCTTAATGCAATATAGGTTAATACAGAGTCTTTCTTTAGGAGTGCCTCAACAAGGCTGCGTGTGAAAGAGTGAGAGAAAGAGAGAGACCAATTCACAAAGCTCATTTAAACTGAGCGATAAGCTTTGGAAAGCAAGGGTGTCTTCGTGCATTTAACCATACTTACAGACCTCGCTGGTTTAATGGCATTCAGCAATAAATTCTATCACCTTCGGGAGCAATTGATAAAGGTTCTGGTAACCGCCTGCTCCAATCTACTTTGGGGAATGTTAATAAACCAGTACCCAAGCACTCCTAGGTGTGTGCCATGGAACAGAGGGAGCTAAATGTCAGCTAATTAAGTAGAGCTGAGACCATGAAAGATCTTGTGAGTTAAAAGTTAAATATTCATATCAGTTTCCAACTTTACAAAAAGCTGGCTTAGTGGCAGGGAAGCCGAAGGGATATGTATCCAGCATGTTCCTGGCATTTTCTATTTCTGGTTAAACTTGCAGCTGCATTCAAAGCTAGCTAAAGTTTTCTTAAAGCAAATTCTGGAAGAGCAGCCAATAAGGATTTATAACAACCCTTGAGATAACACAGACATAAATGAAGGAAAAAGATTTCTATATGTCAATGTTTCTCAAATGGTAAAAAGAAAATTCCCTGTCATATTGAATGTGACATGAGCAAAAACTGAAAGTTCAGTAAAGCCTTGGCTCTGGGCAGGACTGTATTTATCTGACTGCACGTGTGGGTCAGTTCTGCTAATTCTGCTGATCTGTGTTGTAGAAGCACAGGAGCAGCACCAGGTGTCTGCTGCTCAGACCTATGCAAAGGCCAAATACACCGAAAATAAGGTCAGCACCAGTGATTTGCTTTTGAGCAGGACTAAGGCTTGGGATGTAATATTCAGTGTGACTTTGGTGCTCATAGAGTGGGAAAGTGAAGGCTAAGCACTGTGCAAAGTGTGTCACGCAGTGACCAAGGTATCTTGAGCTGATCTGTTTTGTCTTTCGTTGTTATCGTTGTTCATTATGAGCAGCATTAAAGGAGTGGCTCTCAGCCCTGCTCAGGATCGGGATCCCATGTGCTTGGCATTGTGTGAACAGCAGTTAATTCACCCAGAGCTCTTTGCAGCACATGACATGGGAGTATTGCTCCTTCATTTTCACAGGTTGAGAATTGGCAGAGATTGAACACCCTGCCCACTTTTGGCTTTGCTGTGACCAGGTCTTAACCATGCAGACATCCCTTCTGGCCTCCACAAGGACAGTAAATTATTAAAAAGGATGAGCTGATGCAGAGAAGAGTGACTAAGTGTCTGTTTGATGATATCAAAGGAGATGGAAACTTCTTTCACTGTGTAAGCTGTACCCTCGTGACTAGTGAATGTTTCTCCATTGCAGTTAGTTGAGTTAGGGGCTTTCTGCCATGCTCAGCTGTGTTGGCCAGCAGCGGGACAGCATGGTTGTGCCCCCAGCCCACTGCACACTGCTCTGCCCATTGTAGCACATGAAGTGAATTGCAAAACATACCCCGTTTCGCCCAGCTAGACACTGCTGGCTGTTCTGGAAGGAGAAGAGCCAGTCTCATTCCTAATCTGTGAAATTTATGACTGATGGATGCAGAGGTTGGACTTGATGACCTTCAAGGTCTTTTCCAGTCTAAATGATTCTATGTTTTTATGAAACAGAGCATGGGAGCACCCTGCATGAGCCTCCAGGTGCCTTGTGCCTACATGGCTAAAGGTGGGAGCTGGAGCTGTGCTTAGTTATCAATATACCCCATGTGGGTTCTTCTCTCCTAATTTCACCATTACCACTGACTTCCAGAATATAAAACTGAGCTGTCTAGGTTTGGTAGATCTTACAGTTTCAAATGTCTTCCATCCTTCCAGTCCCCTGGGCTTAATTCCAGTGCAGATGGTGTGGCCAGCCCTCAGCCCCCAGCCCATGGTGCTGCCTTCCCTAAAGCAGCTTCCCATGTGTGATTAAACCCCAACACTCGGCCTGTACTTTAACAGTCACCTGCCTGGAATAGGCTTCAGACAAAGCCACCACGTCTCCCAGAGCCCTCCTGGCCATGCCTTACACCCCCGGGGGGGCAGAGGGGCTTGTGATCACTTGGGGGTGGTG
>WKFP01014894.1:65642-78271 GCA_011057875.1 Pterocles orientalis | reverse complement strand
ACCTTTCAGGTAATGCATGCTCTCTTCCAGTTGCACAGACACTGTAGGGAAAGGTAGCATGTCTTGGGACATTCATATCACCCTCCTAAATGTTGTAAGTGCCCACTTCTCTGCTAGCTGCGACTTGTTTTATAGCAGGAAAATTTCAGGTATTTGACTGAATTTACTCTTGGTGGTCCAGAAGGAGAAATGAACCCAATATCCTGATGTGCTTTAAAAAAAAAAAGAGTTTTTATCATTGAGTAATTGTCCAAATAAGATTTCTGAACGAAACAGTTTATTTCACAAGAGCATTCGTATTTGCCATGCTTGAAATTTGACTTCTCTAAATCTGGATATAAGAAATATATCACCCTCAGTGGGACATAGAGATTATTTAAGACACACCTCAAATAATCTAAGCTTCTCTATTCTGACACACTCATGGTTCACTGCCACTGAAGGCAATTCTAAGAGATGCTTCAGAAAGAAAAAAGAAGTTATTTTAGACTTTTTGAGAATGGAGGATTCCTGGAAAATCTAGGTTGTATAGAAACATACAAAGAGCTGAGTTCTCTATATAAAGCTTAATTACGAATTCAAGTCTACTCATCTAATGCTTGGAGCTTTTCTTGTTCAAGAACAGATCTAGCAATAGTCTTTTCAGCACCAGGTCATAGCTCTAGCAGCTCTTGTTCAGGATCACATCTTGGAGGATGAATGAGTTATACCTAGAATACACAGGGTAAGTTTTATCTTTTTGGGTTTTTTAGTGTCTTTTCCCACTTGTTTCTCCTACGGAGAGGAAAGATCTGAAAAAACTTACTTTTATGCAGGAAAGCACAAAGTCCCTCCAGCTCTGCTCCAGGACAGGAGGAGTCCAAGCTTCCTGATGGCATTCAACTCCATCAGCATCCCTCTGTTCTGTCTTGCACTGCACTGTCAGGAGGACATGTATTTTGTATACCTAATACAAATCATCGAGACAAGCGCTTTTCTGTTCCTCTATGACAATAATGTGTTTGCGTGTGTGCATTTGGGGCAGGTTGTCAGCCTCATTTTAACCTACAGAGCCCAGTTTCAGTCTGGCCGCTGCTCTTTGACTCTGTCTGGATGAGTTTTCTCTGTCCCAGGCTCCTCACTCCTGGGAATGAGCAGGCACAACCCCCTTATTTCAAACAAAGTACCAACGTCTTTGGATAGATATCTGACCAGAAATAGCAAATTTTACTGGTTAAAACTTGAATAAACTGAAGGAGGGCAGGATAGGACGGGCTGGCAAAGACCCACCTCTCTTTTGTGCAGCTGATGGCACAAGGAGTCGCTCAGACTCACGGTTATTTAGGACACGACTTACAGAGTCTGTGGCATGGATGAGCCCACGTGGGAAAGGAGATGAGGAGAGCAGAGATCTTCTGTGCACGTATCTGTAGATATCTTGTGGTTTCTGCCTGTATCACAGGGAGAGCTCTCACCTTGTCTTCATCCCGAGTCAGAGATCTCTTTTGCAGGTCTCTGGTTTAGCAAACCTGCAGTCCCAGCCACGCTTCTGCACGGTGTTTTCCAGGTGTCACGGCAAAAGGACATGATGCTCACTCTGGCAAAGCAATTTTGCAGTAGCTGTTTCACTGACAGGTTATAGATTTGCTTCTTTTGAAGGTAGTTACCTCCAAGAAAACTCTAGGCCATGACCAGAAGGACAATTTTGAAGTTATTGAAGTGTAATCCTCGAAGAAAATTAATGTGAAGGCTTCCGAATCAAGGCAAAGAACAGAGAAACAACTGAGGCACAGTCTTACACTAAAGAGCCCATTCAGTACGCCAAGGTTCGCAAAAGCCTGAAGGGCTCAAGCTTAGTCCCTGCCCTTTCCAGAAATGAAGGCTCTGTGCCACTGTCCCCTCCGAGTCAGCTGTGCCTTGCTGGGTGCTTGTGTCTTTTCCAGGGAAGACTCAAACCCCAGGGAAAAGTAACGAGTCTAGGGATGAGCCAGGCTGTAGAAGAGAAGGAACAATATGGAGCAGAGCCAAGAAGGCTGAATAAAACAAGAGGGGTGAGTAAATACTGGAAGAATAAGGCAAAAAGAGAAAAAAGGTCTGGTGTGGAGCTGGAGGTTAGAGTAGGGCTACATGGAGCATGAGCGATACCAGGAGTCAGAGGGGGGAAACCCAAACAAGTTGAGTACACCAGCAGAGAGGAAACAGGTGCACCAGGGAAAATTAAGTACTGTTTTGATTTTTTTCCCCAATAATTACATTTTTGAGGATTTTTTTTTCATAAAAACAGCTGTCAGTAGCAAAATTGCTAAAATCTAAGAAAATATTTACTGTCCTTCCCCCAGACGACCATGGTGACAGTTCAGGTGGCAGTGTAGCATCTGCTGAGGGATGCAGGAAATATTGAGCTGCACTTCTTTCTCCCAAAAATGTGAGAGAAGTTATTTACAAAATTAAAAAGAAAAGAAACCAAGATCCCCAGAGGAAATTAAATAAAAGATAAGTTTAAACCAATATACAGGGAGAGAAAAGGAAAAACTCAAAATGCAAACTCAAACAGTGATACTAGGTGTGTGTTTCATAATGATCCCGTGATGGAGCTGGTGGTGAATGTGCAGACCCACATGGTGCTCTAATCCTGGCCTGTGCAGTGTTTCAAGAGTGTTTTGTGCTGCATCAATCTGCCATGAGATGCAGACCTTGCTCCCAAAAGGTGACATTCTCCAAAATGGATAAACCTCTGCAGACTCCAGCTGGCACCAAAAAGCCTGGCTGGGGAAAAGGGTGAAGATTTGGGAAGCTTAATTTTGTCCCCTTCCCTCTGTAGCAGTGACCTGAGCACACAGGTGTGTGCAGAGCCTTCTTGCTATACATGCCCCAGCCATCCCCACTCTGTTTTACAGCCTGCAAATGCATTCTGAAGGCATCCCAGGCATGCTCTGGAAAAGAATGGTTTTTATGTTGACTTATTTTCCCAGCACACCTACTGAGAGCCCTGTGTGCCCAGCAACGGTCCCGGACATTGGGCATCCCCAGCACAGCAGCCCACATGATGGGAGGATCTTTAGTGACAGGGATTGGAGCTCCCTCCTTTCTTACGGCTTGTGCCAATGTTTCCGAGGAAATCAGGGTGCCCTGCCTCCCCCCAGGAAGAGCAGGTGGGCTGGGGTGGGAGATGGAGGAGATTCAGCCCTGGGGGGAGCCAGGAGCCCTGCAGGGATGCAGGTGACAACTCCCTTGTGCACTGTGGATGCAGGAAAACCCTGTAGTCCTGCGTGGAGGTTCGTATGCTTCCCTACCCTCCACCTGAGATGCTGGGGGAGAGGAAGGCCTTTATCCTCATCACTCAGAGACTGACACATCCGTGGTGCTGTCTGAAGCACAGTGAAGTTTCCTAGGGGTGCTCAAAATCCCGAATCCCACGGCTCATGTTAGAAGCCCCATCTGGCGTGGGGGGTCCCCTCCTCCAGCAGGGCTGGTGGGACCAAAGCCTCTCCTCTCCGTGGCACCCAGCACAGCGGTTTTCTGGAGCCTTTTGATGTGATGGCTGCAAGAAACCCACTGTCAGTCACGCGCTGCGTGTGTGCGCTGCAGGTCTAGAGGTCTCGTACTTATTCATTCTTGCCACAGCTTCAAGTCTTCATTTTCTTGCCCCAGGAAATGTGCTTAATTATTTATTTGTATTGGACCCAGGCTTGTAATACTTGGGTGCACACTACAAAGCGGCGTGTGAAGAACTATTGCTGGCTGCCGTCGCCCATCAGCCCCCCGCTTACCCCAGGCCCCTGACAAGATAACTAGCCCCATCGACTGTGCATTAAGATACACATTAAGAAAAAAGAAAGGTGAGGTCCTCCATGCTTGTAGCCCTGTTGAAAGAAATGGAGCTGACCTGGCTGTAAAACTTAACCTGCGGTGAGCCAGTTCCTCCTCCGGTGCACCCTAAAAACAGCTTCTGTGGGATCTGGCTGCAGCAAGAGGACACAGCTGGCTTTGCTGTGGGTTCTGCCATCCCCATCATCCACGTTGGCACCCGACTAGGTTGTGCCCAGGTGTCTGGGCAGCCGTGGGGCCACCTCCATCAGCTGGTCGCCACTGCAGTGTGATCCTCCTGGTGCTGGGGATAGGAGGTGCTACTGGACACTGGGACACAATAAAAGTTAATTGAAGCTGGTGCTTTTGAAATTTAATTAGTGATATTTGCCTGTTTGCTGTAGGGTTTCAGCCTGGCAAACCTGCAATTGCAGTGGTGTCACATGCCAGAGCTGAGCTCTACTGTCACCTGCCTCTGTTCGGGCAACAGCTCTGTGGGCAGGCTGGTGGCTCTGCCCCAGGCGCAGTGCTCTGGCTTGTGTCTGCCTTTACCCATGTCCACAAAAAATGTCCCCTCTGCTGACCCTGGGATGCGTGAGAGTTTGCCAAATGTCTTCCCTCATGGCGTGGTCCTAGCAGGATCACCATGAGATCAGGTCGTGTCTGGAGCAGATCAGAACTGCACCACAGAAGCCTGAGGCTGAGTGAGCAGAATGGGAGGCATCAGGAATCGTCAGTGTCTGGGTCATCCCTCGGTACTATGAGGAGCCTGGGTTCAAGCTGTGGTTTAGCGTCAGGCAAGAAACCGAGGTTCCTCTGGGTGTTCAGAAGACCAGAGGTTGGGGTAGGTGTCCTTCACCCTGGAGCTTCTCTCTGTTGGTTCACCTTGGAAGATGGATGGGATTTCATAACTTTGGGGAAAGCCCTCAGCACTGGCAGGGAATTGCACCCATGAACATTAAAATACTCATGCAAAAACCTGTGCCAGGGTAGTTACCACAAGGGCTTTCCACACAGCATGGTCAGAACTGGATTGCTTTCCAGCCACCGGAGACATGATCACAGAACATAACATCAGCTCCCTGTGTATGGGCTGGGGCTGCCAGTGGGCTGAGTGGTGAGAACATCCAGCAGGTCCATCAGTATCCTCCTCCCAGCCAGCCTCTCACACCCTCACCCTCTCAAAGGAGACCCCAGCCCACAGTGTGGCCGCTCTGCCCATGCCACACTGGTAGCTGGGGTCCCTCTGAGGTCCTGCTTTTCCCCTGCTACTGCTGCCTAACTAGAGTGCTGCACCACAGGGGATCACAGACAGAACCTCGAGAGATGTCTACATTTTATCCCAGCTTTGGCAGTGATATTTTTCTTATTCTTAAAGTATAAGAGAGTCAGCTCCTTTCTTCCAGCCCCCACGTGGCTACCTTGCCAGGGGATGTGTGTTTTGTAGCTCTCTGCTCTGGTAGCAGTGCAGGAAATCAGTCATGTTGGACCATACCGAGGTTTTACTCCCCCACAGACAGGAGCTGGGATTTATTAACAGCAGCAGGATTTATATATCCTTTTCAGAGGATCTAAAAAGCAGTTCGGATGGCACTGGGATTATGGCATGGGTCTGGGAGTCCAGAAAGCTCTTTGCACTGCCTGGCTCTGCCACCAACTTCTTACATGGCCTCAGGCATATCACTTTGCTGCTTCCTACCTTGATCTCCCCATCTGGCAAGAGGAGATAATACCGCCCTGCCTTGTACAGCTATTGGGAAGATAATTTCGTCATCGTTTTTTGAGGTGCTGAGATGCTACAGGAGATGGATAATGAGACAGGCAGAAAGATAGCTAGATAAATCAATCTCTTCTCATTCAAGTGAAAACAGGCACTGCAGGTGCAGTGTTTGGGATTAATCATCAGAAAAATTAGTTCCCTCAGTATCTTTTCAGAAGGAAGAAACAGCCGTAGAGCCCAGTCCTGAAGAGAGGAGTTATGCACATGAGTAACCTTAACTTGAATTCAAAGAGAATGTGCAAGTAAAACTACTCACATGGGCAAGTGTGCACTCCAGTTGCAACTTTTGAAAATACATGAATAAATGATGTGTCCCAACTGACACGCATCCCTAAGTCACCAGGTTGCTTTTAAATATTTCCCTCAGACGTTTATTTCTGCCCTTTATTAGCCAGCTGTTAATAAAGTGGCTGGCTTTCAGTGGAGCAGTGGGTCCCAGGTTTCTTTGCAAACAAAATGAAGTAAAAATAAACACAAATATGTTGCTGATGGGCTTTACTGTGATTTCGTATGTACTGTCATTGTATTACTAATTCAAACTAACCTGTTACGCTTTCAATGTCATACAATATGTGTTTGCCCTGTGTGAAACCTTGTCAAATATATTTACCTTTTTTTTTCCCTGTTTGTCATGTCAGAAAGGGAAACTTTAAAGGCAGCTAGGTGTTATTTTACCTTCTCTACCACCCTGTCCTGTAGGAATCCCTTTTTTTCCTACAGACCAGAGCATGGAGCCCTTTAATAGGCCAGACTGGAGTCAGAAAATGAATAGGGTTATATATTCAGTTGCCATAGTTGCCATATGGTGCCAACATTGAATGAAATTAAATAAAAGAAGGACTGGGAGTCAATATTGGGGCAGCTCGCACAACGCTGACTCTGGGACAAAACCCTCAGCCCCGGCCGAGGACAGAAAAAAAAAACAAACAGCCCCAAATGGTCAAAAATCTGCTGCATAGGCAGAGGAAAAGTCTCATCGAAGGGAAAGCCAAAGCAGCGCTGTGTTGGGATGTGTCTGCGCCCAGGAGGAGCAGGAGAGCCAACCGAGGCTGTATGGGCAGCGGAGAGAGAAAAACTCATCGGAGCGTGAAGTGGTGAACAGTCCGAACAATTGTCACAACAAGAGGAAACGCGTCTCAGCCCGGCTCAACCTCGCCTATCCCGGGTGAACAATTAACTGGCCAGAGTCTGCTGGCATCAAAGGCAGCTCAAAGGAAACCGGGGGGGTGAAGGCTCTACGGAGAAAGAGAGCGAGGAACCAAAACCAAGTGGATGTAAACAAATATGACAGGACTGTAAGGCATCCGATGTGGGCTTAGGGATGGGGAAGATATTATAAACCTGCTGGGTTTCAATGCATGTTGTGAAAAGGGTGGCTGGGAATGTGCTATCTGACAGACGCGAGAACAAAAGATTTTAGGTGGCAATAGTAGGTGATGGGGGGAAAAAAGGGGGGGGAAAAAAAGAAGAGAAACAAAAAAAAAAAGAAGCAAATAAAAGTAAACCTGCCCAACTGTATTTAAAATTTCTTGTGGTTCAGCATTCACAAAGAGTTACAAGATGCTCGCTAGGCTGAGCACAAATCAGAGCACCCTTGTACTGATATTTCTTCCACTTTTAGTTAACAGAGCCCTCCCATTCTAATTAAAATAGCTTCATGAGGACTGCGAGTTGATTCCAGAAACTCAAGCTATCAACATTTGCAGGTTTATATATAGAGTAAAAAAAAAAAATAAAAAAATTAAGCTACCAGGAAGCTAGCACCCAGGAGTGCCAATATGATCAGGAAAATTAGAAGAGCTTTGAAATTGCTCCCAAGTGTCTTGAGGAACTTTGCGCCACATCTACCGCATGCAGAAAGCAAGTCTAAGGGAGAACAAGGCTGCAGAGATTTACCCTGTGCAGGATCTGGCCCTGGTTTCAGCTGTATTCAGGTGAAATATATAAAATGTGCCAAAATATTGGCCATGGATCAATTGTGACCTTGTAGCTGTGTTTGCTGGAAAACTATTTAAAAATATCAGTGCTGAAGCTTAACAAAAGGAGCGGCATCCCTTGGTCTTTCTGGAAGCAAATTTAATGCCAGGAACAAGGCAAGGGAGAGCAAAAAGCCCGCCTGGTTGTAAATCCATAGGCAAGTATTTTTATATATCAACGGGGGAGAAATCTGGTAGATCTGCAAGGTTGGTACGCGCCGTGCATACTGTATTTAACAAAAGTCTGCGGAGGAGGAGGAATACTGTACAGCCACCAGCGCGAGGGGAAGCAGGGGGACTCCTGCAAGAAACCATAATTAAGCTGAAAGAGACTCCTGCTCCTCTCAAAATGAAGAATGGAGAGAACAAGAAGCGGCCAACGTGGCTTCATAAGGGACTGTGCAAAGATCTGAGGCTTTAATTTTTTTTAATTAAAAAAAAAAAAAAGCTGTAGTCAAAATTAGAAAGAGGGGGCAGGGGAAGGAATCAAAGCAGCGTACTCAAATTCAGTTAGGGATTATAGGGAAAATAATAAGCAGAAGGGGGAAAAAAGGAATTTAAAGCTAACTAAAGAACTTAAAAAGGACTTTAAAACCTGTATCAAAGGGAAAAGACATTCTGGAGAGACAGTAGGCCCATTAATTAATTAGAAGGGGATTAAATTAAAGGTGAATCAAAAATGGCTGGACTGCTGGACTTTTTAAAAAAAAAATCTATTCTTAGTAAGAATAAAAGAAGTTGAGGTGATTTTTGTAGGAATGTCATAAAATGTATTAAAATAAATAAGCAAGTAAAGGTAAAAACAGTGGAAAAAGGTGTAGCAAATTATCTGTTCAATTTTTTCCTGCTTTTTAGTCACAAGCTGTCCGAAAGGTTTCTGAGATGTCTGTTGTTAAATATTCTTGCAAATTTTTTTCTGAGAATTATTTGTGAAGCGTGCTTTGATGCGGAGTTGTTCGCTATGAGCATTTGTTCCTTAAACCCGAGGCTATGTGGGTTTGTCTGAGTGGACACGACTCTCGCCTGAGCAAGTGGGCGGAATCCTCCCCATCAGGAACCAACTTGCCATCAGCCAGCCTCCTTCATCATCACAGTTTATTTTCAAAAAAGATTCTTATATATATACTTAAAACTGACTTTTCATCATCAGTCTGACAACAAACCTGTTTACCTAAGTATCTACAGGATCGGAACCAGAATTTCTTAAGGACAAGTGGAATAAACAAGGCAATTCACTTTGTTTCTACAGAATACAACCATTTACAAACTCCCTAACCTGGATTTCTTCACCACTAAGGGAATTAGCTAACAAATTTCTTAAAGCGTTGCCAATTTCCTTTTTTTGCTTATTGAAAAGCTGAAGAGCTGTAGGTAAATAAGGAAGAAAATGTTTGATGGTGCCAGAAGAAAGCTGATCCTGCTTATTTTCTAGTAAAGGTAACGGATCTACTGTGTGGATTCAGGTAAAGGAACAAATATAAGAGAAACATCAGCTTGTCTGTGTAGGAAAATTGGCCAAAGTAAGTTATTCTGCTAAAAAAAGGGAGACTAAGAAATAGCTGCTCTGAAACACCTCTCCATGTGGGCAATATCCCCAGATAAATGTAGTTTTGGTTCAGAATAATCACCGTATCGTCTGAGTGGAATTTTCCGGAACCAAATGCCTTTTACTTTAGGGCAGTTTATAGAAAGATTGTATTTCAGATCTTGGGACTAATTTTATTTCACTGTAGGTATTCCAGATATTTTTCTTCAGGTAGATAGATCATTGCAGCCAGATCTGAAGGTGTTGGGAGCCAAAGAGCATCTTTCCATTGGCTTCAGTGGGATCAGGCACTTAGAGATAAACAGAGTAAACAAGCAACATGGATTTACAGAAAACAAATCTTGACCAGCAGACACTGAGTACCTTTTTACAGAAATAGAAAATTTGTGAATTACAGTCTGATGTTTAAAATCTGTGGGATTATCCATGTGAGCACAGGTCAGGACTGCTCAGTTGGGTCCTTGAATTTTAATAAAACAGTCACTGCTGTCTCCCAGCGTCTTACTCCCAACATTAATTCAGATTGACGTGGTTTCGAACGTCTCCCAGCAGAAAGAATTGAGGAATGGCAATGAGCTGACCTGGGGGAGCCTCTGGTGGCATCTCAGCAGGGCAAGACCCTGATGCAAGCCCCAGCCATGCAGATGAGCATGTGCGGCTGCAGTTGGCAGCCCATGACAGGTTTGCTTCATCAGTGACACTCAGTGCATCCTTTCCTCTGCCCCACGTCACCATGTCCCTCCCCACTATAGCCCCACCATAAATACCTGCTGCGCTTCACATGAAGGATGCTCTCCCTATTGCAACCAAACTAATGAGCGTGCCAGCATGTGCTTCAGCCCATACCAGAGCCCTATTGACTGCTAAAGATTATAAGCATGTGCTAAAATGATTTACCGAATGAGGAGCTTATTTACCAGCTGTTTTAATGATCTAAAAGAAGAAGTGAATGGTTTGTTCATGTAATATGTGAACTAACTAAATTGGGTGTATTTTGAAATCCCAAAAATGAGAGTAAAATAATGTAAGGGAATCTGGAAAGGCAGGAAAAATGTGTGGAGAATAAAATGAGATTCAACATAGAAAATAGAAGCTACTACATTTGTGGAAAAATAATCTAAACCCCAGATATTCAATCAGTGATAAAAACCCGAGAAGCAGTAATGCTGCAAGAGATCTCGAGATGATAGTGTGGAGTAAATTAGACATGAGTTTGCCTTGAGATATGGCAGCAAAAAAAAGGCCAATTTGATTTGGGGCTGAAGACGTCACATCACAGCGAAAGCAGGTAATAGTCCGTCTGCATATGGCTCTGGTGCGGTAGCGCCTGCAGTATTTAATTATGGGCACCACGTTACCTGAAAGATAGTGACAGATTGAAAATTATTCAGAGGAGAGCAATAAAAATAGTTCAGAGGCTGGCAGGATTGGGTTATGAACAAAGACAGAATAATACGGATGCAGAGCCCGTGCCGGTGAGGTGCTTCTCCCCGCAAGCAGGAAGCGAGTGGTGGCAACGCTGGGTCTGTCTTTCACCATTTCTCTCTTGTTTTGACACAGAATTGGGATGCTCACAGGCCCCAATGCCAGCAGTCTGCTGAGGGAGTGGGTGTGCAGCAAAGTGGCTGCAAGACCACCTGGCTGTGGTGCTTGACATGTGTGTTGAGAAAAAGGAGAAGAAAAGAGAAGAACCAAGAAAAATTCAAACATTGGAGCTGAGGTTCGTGTCGCTGGCTCCTCTGACACCTCTGGTTTGGGGTGCTAAGTCAGGTGGCAATAGAAACCCCGTGTGCAGGGAAGGGAGACTGAAACCCAGGTCATGGCTTGGTGGGCACCCATGGAAAGTCGTTGTACCCGCTCTGCCTCCAGCCCAGGGATGGAAGGAGGCAGCAGAGACCCAGGCTGGACACGCAACTCAGTGCAGACAGATCTTGCTCTGGGGGGCTGATGGGCCTCTGAGCTACCACAGAGGGACGGATGGAATCTCCTGAGCAACAGTTAGTCGAAGAGAAAGATGAATGGGAATGGGAATGGGAATGGGAATGGGAATGGGAAAGGCACCATGCAAACAGCAGGATAGAGGGATGCTCAGGGAATAACACGAAAGGTTGAGGATAGAGGGATGGGAGAACACAGCATTCGCAGCTCTGATACCCAGCCCAACTGAAAATCTGGAAATTTGATCTTTTTGTGCCTGTTCTGATTTTCCTTTTTTTTTTTGAGGGGGTGGGTGGTCAGGATGCATGTATATTTGAGGAGGTGGGAGAAAGCGGAGAGAAGGTGCTTACAGAAGCTGGAAGATGGGGAGAGAAGCAAGCCAGGGAGCCCAGGTATATAGAAGAGACGGGAGTTGATAAAAAAGTTTGCAGAAGGAAAGAGGAGCCTTGTTTTGCTTTCTTTGTAAAAACGGAATTTGTTGGGAGAAATAGTAAGTAAGAAAGGGCCACAATAAGAGCTCTTTGTTACAGTGAGGGAAAACCTGCTACAGAAAATTTTGCAACATCAGGGACTGACAAGATAATAAATGGGGTGCAGGTCTGAACAGAGGCTTTGTGCTACCAGCGGAAAATGTGGATGCTGCTTTCCAAATATTTCCTAATTTCCTAATATCCTGAATCATCCTTTAATGATGCACCTTGCCAACAGAAATGGTGAAGAGCACAACTTGAGGTTACGAATAGTGGGCAAATAACTTGCAGACAGAACCAAGCTGTCCTGTGCTGGTGAGGGACCTGACAGTGTTTTGTACCTTGAGATGACCTGTCTATAAGCACATCACTTAAACACAGCATCCTTGGTTCCCAGTAGCACCTATGGATGCTTTTTTCAGTATAACTCAGTTCTTGCTGCCCTATGTTCCATTTTCACTGTGCAAGAGAAGTGTTTGGTTTAATGGAGAGGATACAGTCAGGGTCTGTTTGGCACATAGACCTGGCAAGCAACTTTTCTATCAGATATGGTTTTATTCTATGTCTGAAAGTATGATGGCGTCAGTGTTTGAGTGAGATTCATGCTGTATCTTTAAGATTTCCCTGGATTTGGGGCATGTAGATGCCACTTTAAAAGCACTGTCATTTCCCGTATTTGAAAGTGACTCTTTTCTGAATAGTATTTCACTGGGGATTTTCTTTGAGAAGAGAACTGAGCTGGATGAAAAGAGTGCAGATTTACACACTTCTCAAGTTGAGCCACTGTGCAAATGTGCTTCATTCACATCCTCCCCCTCCTTTTTTATTTTCATCTCATAAATTTAAAACACATTTAAAATTTGTACAGGTTTTCAGCAGCCCTGATAAAGACAAAGGCGTTTGTGCCTGTAACTGGAAAGAAAAATGGTTACAATACAGGGGAGAGACTGAGCCTGCACCACTCGGAGCACAGCCAGCACCCTGCATCCACCAGAAAGGAGCCTCACCAAACCCAATGGCTTTTTTCCTTTCCTTTCCTCTCCTTTCCTTTCCTCTCCTTTCCTTTCCTTTCCTTTCCTTTCCTTTCCTTTCCTTTCCTTTCCTTTCCTTTCCTTTCCTTTCCTTTCCTTCCC
>WKFP01014894.1:993-24413 GCA_011057875.1 Pterocles orientalis | reverse complement strand
TTTTTTTTTTTTTTTTTTGGCAGTTTCTCCTTTGGCTGATTAAACCCCCCCTGAGGCAGGAGAGTTTTTCTTTCCCAGGCAGCGTGTTTGCCAAGAGTGCTCCCTCAGCTTCTCACTGCTCTAATTATTAGCACGAGGACAAACAGACGAGGAGCCACGAATGGGGTCAGCTCCACCTGAAAAAAAAATTAATATATCATCTCTGAAAACCCCAGGCATGAAAGCATGGCATGATGGGCAGTGATGGAATTGCCCGACTGGCCAAGTGGTGGCAGACGCACGGCACTGCTGACCCCAGGGCAATGTCTGAGCTCATTTTCCACATAAGCACCAATTTACTGGAGGGAGAGAAAAGTGGGGATCAATGATGAATTAACCAGGTGAAATTCCCAGGTGGTGGTAGGAAACAGGAAACCCATCGTGCTCTTTGGGAGAATGAACCTACCTGGGCTGAAGAACCAGCACATCCCTTCTGCTGCTGCTGCCTTCTCTCCAAATGCCTGTTAAACTGTCCTGCCTGCAGACCCAGGCTACCCATAGAGTCCCAATATATGCTGGATATAGAGACCCGGCCCTGCGATTCCTACCCAGTTTAAAGGGAAAAAAATAAAGCAGATGAAGATGCAGCCAGGACTGTAGCACTAAATATCCTACTGGGTGTTCACCCAGGTCTGTGGAGACTGATGCCCTTGTGCATCAGAAAAACTCCAGGTTTTCCATTAAGGAGAAACTCTTCATTGCTGCTTTTTTTTCTTTTTCTTTTTTTTCTTTTATTTTTTTTTTTTTTTGAGTAGCTGATGACTTTGAATAGGAAAGGGCAAAGCAGGACACAGAAACCAGAGATTACATGAGGTCATTTCACCTTGCCAGGCTGCTGCCAATTCCTGAGCTCAGTCTTCATCCAAAGACCTAGAAACTGTGTCAGGCTCACCATAATGTTTAACCCCCCATGGAAAACACTTGTTTTCACTGCTGGTGGTTTAACTAGGACCAAACTAGTTTTAGTCACAGTTAACCCTAGCTCCAGCATGGTAAAGGCACAAACTTAAACTGCTGCAGGCATCTTTCCTGGAGGAATGCAGATGTCCCCTTGCCACGGCAAAAGGTGCTGATGAAAGGCCAGATGAAAGCGTCCATGGGCTGGAGCACGTTGCTCCGAAAAATAATACAATAATAATACAGGCACCTTGCTGATGATGGGTTTGATTATTTTAAGGAGTTTGCATCACCAGAGTGAAGCTGTTGTGACTTAATTGTTTTCAGTGACGGGATCGAAGTCACAGCGAATCTGGGGCTTTTCCAGCCTTCACCATTTGAGCAACTCGCATCAGATCCACGGAGCTGGCAAGTGAGTCGTGAACAGATGCTCAGGAAAATTGGATCATTTACAAAGTGTTTACAAATACTTCCCACTGGTCCCTTGCCAATTTTGACATCCTCCCCACTTTGAGAAAGCATGTGGGTATGTCCCAAGCCGTTGTCCTCTGGGTCCTTTCCGATGGGATTGGTGCTGAGGGCACAGGGGTCTTTGCTTGCTGCAGGAACTTGCATTCTCCCCATCAACCCATCCACACAGAGAAATGTCACGCTTACAGTGTGGCTGGGGGAGCAGAGGCAGCCACCAGCACTGCTGGGTGGAAGACACAGCCCCAGTTTGAAGGCATTTTGAATTCATGGTATGGTAAATGGCTTATTTTAAATACACAGCCCAGCAGTAACTGGAAGTATTTCTCCTTTGCTGTCACGCTTTGCTATTACACACAGAAAATTCATGTGTCCTGACCCAGGGACTCCCCCAAAATGCCAGACAAGAGGGATTTGGGTCATATCTCTAAGGTGAGATAAACAGTGGTGCAAATCACTCTGGGGATCCCTGCACAGGAAAGACATGGACCTGTTAGAGCAGATTCAGGGGAGGACCATGAAGATTATCAGAGGGCTGGAGCACCTCCTTTATGAGGACAGTCTGAGAGAGTTGGGGTTGTTCAGCCTGGAGAAGAGAAGGCTTGAAGGAGACCTTATAGCCCAGTACTTAAAGGGGGCTACAGGAGAGATGGGGAGGCACTCTTGATGAGGGAGTGTAGTGACAGGATGAGGGGTAACAGTTTTAAGCTGAAAGATGGTAGATTTAGAATATATATTAGGAAAAAAAATTTCCTGTGAGGGTGGTGAGGCAGTGGCCCAGGTTGCCCAGAGAAGCTGTGGATGCCCCATCCCTGGAGGGGTTCAAGGCCAGGCTGGATGAGGCTTTGAGCAACCTGGGCTAGTGGAGGGTGTCCCTGCCCATGGCAGGGGGGCTGGAACTAGATGACTTTTAAGGTCCCTTCCAACCCAAACCATTCTATGATTCTATGAAATCGCGCATCAGCATGGTCTGGAGCACCAGGCTGGACTGAGATGTCACAGGCAGCACAGGGGAAGCTTACGTGGCCTCTCAGACGTGGGCATCACACTCTCCTTGATGAGCTCATTTTGCAGCACAGCACCTGGCACTGGATCTGGTACCTTCGTAAAATCTCCAGGCCTGGCTGCTGTGTGTCAGGGACAGATACATTGGATAGGGCTCAAGTAAACATTAGCAGGCATGGATGGAGGCATGGGAAAGACATTTGGGTGGCTTTCTCCCTCTGCTGTATTTCTGTCCTTACACCAACACTTTGACATCAGTCAACTTACAAATTCAACAGCAGCAACTTCAAGGAGCCCAAAGACTCTGGTTTACAGCTGAACGAGACGCGTTTTATAGCCCACAGGGGATCTGGTGGTGGGAAAGGCAAAGACTGATGCTTTCTTTCATGTACAACAGTTATTAAGAAACCACTTTATGTGCCAAAAAGGTTGTGGTGTCTTGGCCAGTGGGACTGGCCACCTACCTACCCCATGAAAAACCATGAGTGGTGCTCAGTCTCTGCCTGCTTTCAGGACAGGCGCCTCCCTGAGACAAGCCCTGGGAGGGGGTGAGAGGGGCAGGGCTGTGCCTTGGCTTCTGCCTCCAGCCCAGCACATCCCAGACATGTCCTGGAGCTTGTGACAGATTTGCCCCTCTCACACAATATTTGGTTAGGGTTAAATCCCCTGTCTGGGAGAGCAGGGTACCACAGGACTGACTGGGCACTTGGACTGATGCTGCAGCGGAACTGAGGGGTATAAAAATCACCACCTCCCTCCAGCTGGGAGATGCACTTCTTATTATGCTACATCTTCTCCAAGACAAGCAGTGATGCTGATATAAGTTGGTGTATGCATTGCAAATATTCCTGAATAAAAATTTCCCTATGCAGGCACCTCCTGACCCTGCTCTCTTCCAAATATCTGGTGTGTGAGCCCTCAAATATTGCTCTGAAACACAGATTTAACATGACTAAGGGGCTTCAGGGCAATCGCCATATCACCCCTTTCTCCCTGCTGCTCGCTTTCAGCCAGCTTCTCCAGATTGCCTTTCTGTTTGCCAGGAGCATTGCAGCCAGGGGCCCCTGCCCAGGCAGTGAGCATCCTCATCAGCTCTTAAAAATCATAATTTAATAGAGAAAACAAGAGAGGGAGGAAAATCCTTGTCTGGACTCATCTTCCCTGGGCTGTGCATCCCAGCTGTGCAGAGCCCAGCCGAGAGCCCTTCACCGCAGCAGCAGCGACGGCAGAGGGAGCACACACCGCTGCCTGCCCGGCACCACGCGTCTTTTACCCAGATGTGACTTTTATTTTTTAATTTTCTAGAAAAAAAAGGTGGACTGGCCTCATCCATCCCCCCCGGTGATTTTTCCTGATTGGCACGGCAGGCCCCGAGTGAGCGCGGCTGGTGGGTAGCGGCAGGGAAGAGCTTTGCTTCGGCTGCGCGAGAGCAAATCCTGCAGCGCGGCTGCAGTTTGTGCCCTAGTAAGAGGCTTGGAAATATCGATTGGCACTGGAGAAAAGATGTGCACAGGAGAAAGAGCACAAGATTTGGGGATTTAAAAATGATATAATTGGATTCCTGAATTAAAGACAGCGAGCAGAAAGGTCGGCAAGAGCTTCCATCCAGGGGCTAGGGTGGGTTTTCTCAGCCTTGCTTGCCTGAGTGCCCAACGTGGGACTATCCGGATGATTTCTCCTGAGAAAGTGGCGTGCCTGAACAAATGTTTTTGGGAACATCTTTAATGATGAGCCAAATGGTGGTGTTACCTCCACGCTCATCACATAAGGCTGTTTTCCCTGTAGTACAATGGCACAGAATGCTGGTTCATCTGATTGGGGCTGGACACTCTGAAGGATGGGGCATATAGTTTCTGGCTTCCGGGGATGGCCCATAGCTGCACTTACTGGTGCTTTCTGTCACTAAAAATATTTAAAATGTGTAGCTTTTAAAGCTATAGTCTCTTCTACTGTTTGTGGTAATACTTGGACACATCTGTTTATGCCATATACCTCTCCCTGCGTAGGTCTCTCGATTCACATGCCAACATGGCATGGAAGCCAGCAGTTCTACAGGATAACCCCTTGGAAATGGTAGTGACTTGGTCCTCATGTGCCGGGCTGTGTGATGCTGGTATGGGAGACATGGGGTCCGTTTGCACTGTTTTGGGGACAGAGCTGAGTCCCAGCCATGGGGCAGCCACCCACGGCACAGCGGTGGGGGCAGATGCAGCATCCCCTCACCTGGGGAATGGTGCTGAGCTGCTCTGGAAGGCTCACCCCAAAAGCAGGGACCAAACTGGTACTATTTTTACTCCGGAACCTCAATGTCTGCCCCTGGCGCAGGGGATGAGGCCGGGCACCAGCGTCCCCAGATGAAGCAGGGACCCTCCAAAACATTACCCAGGTTTCAGCTGTTCAAACTGCATGCTTATTATTATGTATAGGAAACACATATTCATCTTTTATATGCATTTAAATGTTTTGAGAGACCTGGGAGGCTCAAAGCAACAAAAAGCCCGTGTTTTGCAAATTACCCCTTGTAGTTTTCAGGTATGGAAACCTCCCCTGGGGTTTCCCTGCTCCCTTGCTAGCTCTGGGCAGCTGATTTTCTGCCCATGTTTCCATGGAAACCAAAACTGGGTGGGTGAAAAGAGGGGGAAAAAAGAGTTCTTGCAATAGGTGGTGTTTCCCAGCTCAGAAAGTGGGATTTTCCCAGACTGGGATGTTTGTCCAGGATCCTTTTCCCAGGAGAACCGGAGGTGGGATGTGCCCCGACGTGGAGGTGACGGGCAGTGGTGTGTTGCCCCTGCTGCCTGCTGTGTTCAGAGCAGCAGCATGGGTCTCGGGGCTTTAATGCTGTTATTTATGGTCACTTTGCTGCTACAGAGGTTGCAATTGGATTAAAAGAAAGTGTTTTCTTATAGCTGGGGCAGGACAAGGGGCTGCCCCATCCTGGTCTCAGCCAGCTGATGCCTTCTCTCTACCTCTGCGTGGGCGTATAACGACGCTTGTTCACTTCATACCTCTGCTACGAGGCTTCACTAAAAAGCAGATGCAAAGACTTTGAAGTCCTTGGCTGGACATCTTATAACATAACAGCAGCACCATCCTGTCAGGTAGGGCTGGCACAAAGGCTCCGATTTCCAATGAAGATATCAAACCCAATGTGTACTGCAGGCAGCTCAAAGCAAACCCGAAATTATGGTCTCTGCAGGGAGAAGTGACAGCCCTGCTGCAGGGATCAAGGATTTATGGAGATGGGGTGGCCAGATCTCTCTGTTGCATCCTGATAGCTGATGTGACACGAGGTGTCAGGGCAGCTCCTATTCCTAAGAGACTAAACAAGCCGTGCGCTGAGGAGGGCTGACACCTTGGCCCGGGAGAGGAGTGAATCATTAAGTTATATTCCCATTGCTGAGACAAGCAGCGGCAGCTCACTGAGGGTTATGTAGCCTCAGGTGAGCTGTACGACAGGAAAATACATATCTGATGCGAGGTTAGGTGCTCTGAAATGTGAAATGATAATCAGGAGAGCTGCTTAACGCTGAGCCTGGTGGGAGGCTCTGTCGCGTACTGCAGGGTTGTGGTTCGTGTTGGAGGTTTACAGATATGTGTATATACATTTGTATGCGTATGTATATACAGCAGTAGATGTATTTCTTTTAATATTTTAGATGGTTGTTTGCATTAAAAAACATTTAAAAAAATTAGTATAGTCTGCTTCACTTGAAAACTAACTTTTACAGTGTCACAAAATGCAGAAAAAAGGATTCCTTGATGGGAATCAGGGCAGCTCTTGGCTCCCTGTTACACATTCAAGGGCTCCAGCATTAGGACCACTGGGGATGGAGCATGTCCAGCAAAGAGAGGCGACATTATTTGGACATCAACAAGAAGACAGAAGATATACAGATGTACATATATACATAGATACGTATGTATGCACAGTATATACATACACATATATAAATACACGCATACATATAGACACACACACACATATGTGTATATATATATATATACAGGAATATATGTATATACACAAATAGATATAAACCACCAGCAGGAGCCACAACATACATATATATAGAACCACACACAGACACACATATATAAAACACACACGTGCACACTGAAGGCAAGTGTTAGCATTTACACTTTATGTACCTGGGGGACACCTCTGACCCGGGGTTGCTGAGATCCCCAGCCCTTGCTGTGGTTATTTGTATTTACTGGTGCTGGAAAATGTTGCCACTCCCCTCCTGTGTTCTTCCTTGCACATCCAAGCTTTCTACCCCCATCTCTCTTCTCTCAAATCCAGGTTATTTTCTATAGGAACAGGTTAGGGAAGTTTAAGAGCAAACTGCAGAAGGAGAAATACCACCAACCTGAGCATCTCACACCTGCAAACTTAACCTTGAGGACAGTGGATGTTGGTTGGGTCAAGGGGAAGAAATCAAGGTCTCATTTTAACGTGCTTATGATTAACAAGCCACAAGATACATGCCAAAGTGATGCTCCGGCACCCTTCCAGCCCGCAGTAGAGAGGAGGGGAAGGGGCAGCGCTGTGTGGAGATAGAGGAGCTCGGCGTGCAGGTACCGCAGCACATATGGCGAGCCTGGCCACACGCTGCTCCAAAGGCGTGACATCCGGAAGCACAAGGGCACATGCCATGGAGAAAATAAATATCGGCTTGGATATCTAGCTGGCTCTGGGGCTGTCTTTTCAGAGCCATAGTGTCACCTGAACTAATGGTTTTTCACTGTGGAAAGGGTTTATTTAAAACCCCTTCTCAAAAGAGAAGAACATAAAACCAGTTGTACAAGAGGCGGATGATTGCAGCAGCTACCTGCAGCACACGGCTTGTGATTTTTAGGTGATTTCAGGAGCTGAGACGATGAGAGATGCAGTGGGCAGGAGCCATGGTGCAGCAGTGCAGGCAGCCTGGAGGAGCCTGAGGACACTGTACCACAAAACTGTGGTATCTTCTGTCTCCTTGATGACGGCCAAAAAAAGTAGCTTCTCTTTGCTGGACATGGTCCATCCCCAGTGCTCCTCATCCTGGGGCCCCTGAATGTGTAACCAACCTCTTTCTCCACTGAGAGCCAAGAACTGCCCTGATTTCTGTCAAGGAATCCTCTTTTCCCCATCTTGTGACACCTTAAAAGTCAGTTTTCAAGTGAAGCAGACTATAATAATTAAAATGGTTTTTTTGAAGTAAACAACCACCTAAAATATCAAAAGAAATACATCTACTGCTAACCTCCGTTCCTCATGTTTGAGGAGCCACTCCCAGTTGGCACCCAGTTTACCTGGGTAGAGTGAATTGTCCCCTATTTCATTGTCAGAGCATTAAGGGGAAGTTTCATTATTCTAATTTAGCATGAAAATACATTTAAATAGCATTTCATTTTGCCCTTTCACAGTATTAAGTAACTGCAAGAATCTTTTCAAGAGCAATTGCCCTCAGCTTTTTGTGCAAATATTCTCTTTACAAAAGTCTCATGATGATTTGGGAGAAGCAATAGGGGAAAAAATGCCTTGCTGACACAATAAAGGAGAAGTCTAGTGTAATACTCAATACAGTCTTATTTATCCTGTAGCTAATTACAATGATAATCTGTTGTACAAGGAGGCATTTCAATGTCAAATTTCGTAAAAGAGATTAACTCTCAAGGAAAGAGGAAGCTATGGGAGTCTGGGAGCATCGCAAATGCCCACCAGCACAAGCATCCCTCCTGTCCTCCAGGTGGGAGCCCTCAGGTCAGTCCCAGATGCACCCCTGGGCACCAGGCAAGTGGATTTGGGCGTGACTGATAAATATCTTTGGTTAGTTTATTAAAATCACAGAATCATAGTATGCTTTGGGTTGTCAGGGACCTTTAAATGTTATCTAGTCCAAGCCCCCTGCCACAGGCAGGGGCATCTTCCACTAGACTAGGTTGCTCAAAGTACCATCCAACCTGACTTTGAACACTTCCAATGATGGCGGATCTACAGGCTCTCTGGGCAACCTATTCCAGTGTCTCACCACCCTCAGCATAAAAAATTTCTTCACCTCTTCATATGTGAGGTATTCCAGCCCTCTGACCATTTTCATGGCCCTTTTCTGGACCCACTCCAACAGGTCCATGTCCTTGTTGTGTTGGGGGCCCCAGAGCTGGATGCAGTACTTCAGGTGGGATCTCACAAGAGCGGAGTAGAGGGGGAGAATCACCTCCCTTGACCTGCTGGTCACGCTTCTTTTGATGCAGCCCAGGACACGGTTGGCTTTCTGGGCTGCAAGTGCACATTGCTGGGTGATCATCAACTTTTTATCCACCAGGTCCCCAGGTCCTTCTCCTCAGGGCTGCTCCCAATCCCTTCATCCCCCAGCCTGTATTGGTACTAGGGGTTGTCCCGACCCAGGTGCAGGACCTTGCACTTGGCCTTGTTGAACTTCATGAAGTTCACAGGGGTCTACCTCTCACATAATCACATGAAACTTGTGTGATTATTTTGAATGGTTTCAATGACCAAAATGTGAAATGATACTAAAGCATCAGTTTGACAGGACTTCACTGTGTTCAGCGGGGTTGTCACTGTGGAGCAAGTTTAAGAGAGCAGCTGCTACTATATAGTAAAATTCTTTAAAAACTGGTGCTGACAGCCCCTTCCCTGAATGAGGACCTTCCTGTCATGCATTCGTGCCCTTAATATTTATCCAGCTCCCTGTGAGGTTAGCGAATGGTGATCTGCAAGAACACACCGAATTACCAGGTAATAAATTAGACTGGTTGTCCTGAAAAAGAGGGAGGCAATATCAGTGTGGTTGTTGCTTATGCAGGCAGAGACCAGAAATGTTCAGGTAACACCCGTTGTGTTTTCCTGAACGCTGGTGAGAATGAGCTGTGTGGTATCGGTCGCCTGTCAGGTTTAACAAGCAGGAAATTTGCTCATAACCTTTCTGACATGTGCTCTCAGAACCTGAGTGAAAAGGATGCAAGTCCCAAGAAGACTGTCTCTGGGAGGACCTGTTCAATTTAAATCTTCCTCAAGACATCAATCACCTGCTAAACGTACCTGCTCTGGGCACAGAAAGTGCAAACCGAGAGGTTTAAATGATCTGGGAAGAGCTGGACTGCAATGTCTGGAGTCACTCGAGCCTCTGCCGCTCCAGTGAGCAGCCACACCACTGAGGAGACACGCTGCCCAGAGTGAGACCAAACCCAGTTTCCAATTATGGACGCCTTCTGAACTCTAGCAGAAAATGAAGCACTTATACTCCTTCAGATGATGGACTCGGGGATCTCTAGGCACTGGATTAACATTTCCAGCTATCAAACTAATTAGTTGAATGAGCAAGCAGTGACCTTGCCAAGTGACCTTGGAAAAGAACAATGGCTCCTTTTGTCACTTGTAAAAAGTAGATAACATCCCCTCTCTCCCATGGATCTGGCTCTGTGGATTGAGAGCTCCTTGGGATGAGGAATGCTACGGCTTAGGCATAGAAAACACCAGGTGGGATGGTACCTGCATGTGCCAGGGCTGCACGAGGTGGTGGAATAATGATGATGATGATGACAATGATAATGATGACAATGATGACAATGTGTGCAACAACAATCGTCTTGTCAGGAAAAATCTTGTTTATAACAACTGAGGAATTAAGAAGAATTCACTCTAAAGGCCTTAACCTATGCAATTTTAGGCAAGACAAATTCCCATGAAATCACATGTTCCAATGCCGCCCACACTCTAGAGAGTGAAAGCTCTGCCTGCGCCTCCTTGAACCGTCACAGCTCTCGAGTGTCTCTGGTTTCTACCTAAAAATAAAACCCTAAGCAAAAAAGAACAAGCCCCCTGCCGGCAGCCTGGCACGGAGGCAGGGCACAGTCGCTGCCAGGCATGTGGTCTCTTTGTCCTTACAGGTCAAACCTGGAACTGAGTTAAGGATGCCAAGACTCCAGATCAACGCTTGGAGCCAGAACTCCCTCTTGCCTGTCTCTTGCTTGTCTCCTGCCCTCAGCCTGTGACCAGGAGCTCCCCCAGACCCCTGCCCAGGGCTCAGTCCCACGGCTGTACCAGAGCCTGGCACTGAGATTGAGGCAAAGTCTGGGGGCATCACCTGAGCTGAGAAATGCCCTGTCTGCCCTTGGCCACCATGCACCCAAGGAAGGCAGGAGCAAAACCAAAGCATTTTCTCAAGCTCAAGGGTCCACAGGCTTCTCACCCACACCTGTGAAAGGATGGACACCGTGAGATCTCAACTCCAGGGCCAGCCCAGGACAAGTGGAAATAAGAGTGGCACTTTGCCCACACTTTCTCCTGCCACTTGCCGGTTGCCCAGGGACCAGAACCTGGGAGGACCTAGGAGGAAGTCTGGGCTGGGACCCCATGCTGTTTGCATCCTTCTCCTTCTCAAAATCCAGGATAAACCATTTCAGTCCCAGCCCATCTGAAGCACAGGAGAACTGTAAAAGCCATGTCTGATCTTCCAGAGCAAAAGGCTTGAAGTCCTCTGCTCTCAGGCACTCCCCATTTCACGTCAGGAGTGTGCCCTTCAGTCCCAACCAACATTTGCCATTTGTTAAGCACAGGGAAAAATGAGGAAACTAAATTAAACCCACACATACAAGACTGAAGGAAAAAAAGAGAAATGTTGAGGTTTCACTCTACTCCAAATCATCAGATAAAGAGCATCATTAAAACAGCGTTCCTGGGAAAGTCGCTTCTCAGCCATCCTCTCCCATTCTGCCCTACCCTGCTCCTAACTCCCATGGCAAGGAGTTGAGAGGTTACAAATAAAACCCTAAAGGAGAGAAGCTTTGACATCGATTCCAGGCACTGGGATTTCTGCTCTGTCTCAAAAAAAAGTGGCAAATCTGTCACACAGTGCTTACAGGTTATCCTCAGTGAGCTCAGGCTTAAGCCCTGTGTGTTTATTAAACCCACGGCCTGACAGAGGGAAGGTGCCTGTCTGAATTGCAATAAAGTTCATTTTAAACCAGTTGGTTTAAAACTCTTCATTTGGGTTTAGTGAATCACTGAGTGCTGGGATAAAGCGTTCAAACACAGTTTCTTGTGTGCCTTGCTCTGGTCACTTCAGCAGACACTTAGGGCTCTGGTCTGGCTTTTTCTGGGTCATGTAGCATAGCAAAATAAGATGCTCTTGTGTCTGTCTATGAATAGACATGTCTAGATGGATAGACGTGCACTGTATAAATAGATAAAAATATGTTGGATTTAATTACATGGCGCTGGCTTTGCTCTCAGTCCCATTCACTGACCCCAGACCCAGCGACTGTCCACACAAGTCTCAAGCCTTCATGTGGACCACCTACAAAACAGATCTCTAGGAGGACAACTGCTGTCTGGGTCCAACCAGGTGTTCACCATTCACCAAACCCTTTTGGGACCCATGGGACAAGGAGACATGTACACAGCAGGAGAGCATTACCATGTTCCTCAAGAAACGCTGTCTGGCCAGCCTTACTTTTAACCAATGTTGGGCTGAACTTCATTTCTGACCAACAGTTGAATCACTGAAAGATACTGCAGGAGAAGACCTGTTTCTTGCACAGCAAGGAGGTCCAGAAAAGCCTCCATAGGCTGCAAAGTTCAGACTGCTCCAAAACCTGGCTTTTTTCTTCAACTGGGAAATCAGGTCCATGAGAGTCATATGGTGATGGACACATTCACCTGGAGCTTAGTTTTGATGAGCCAATGTTTCTCCTTCCAGGGTTGTTATGCTTTCAAAGCTGAGGTGACTGAGCTGTGGCCTTCTGCTGTCAGTCCGTGGTCTTCTATGGAACAAGCATACAGTAATTCAAAGGACCAAGTCTCTCCCACAATATTCTTTGCAGAAACTGTGGTTTTGCAGCCTGCAGGAACTGTAGAGCCCCCAGTGACCCTGCCCAGGGCCATTCACCAGATCCTCATTCAGCCAGTATTTGGTGTGAATATCTTCTGTACCTCCAGCACGATGCTCAATGTGAACATCTTCTCTACCTCCAGCACACAGTTCCACTGGGGTCTACACCAGGCACCTGCACTGTTTACATGACCTAAACCCTCCAGCAAGCCTGGGAGCTGGGCAAACCGGGGCAACACAGAAGACTAATAAAATATTTTGCTCTTTTCCTGTGTACCTCAAACTGCCAGGTAGCGGCAGCGGGACTGAGGCACCCACAGGCTACGGGTCATTTCATGGGTTTCTGAATAGACCCTTCCAGCACGTTGGGGCTCTGCTCTTCCTGGGCTTTGCAGCTGCAGCTTGGTGGGATCAAGCCTCCAGACAGCCCTTGCTATGGCCAGGTCTGTGTGTTTGAAGGCTGAGAGACAGTAACTACAGAGGTGTGACAGGGACTCTGACGACATCATGTGTGACCTTCCCCTCCCCAGGGAAGTGGATCCCCAGCACAGGGAAGCCAGCATGGTTCAGAAGCCTGAGCGATACAGGGTCTGTCCCTGCAGTGCACAGCGGCAGGTCCTGCCCCTCCCTGTGCTTTTTGGGGACTCCTGCTGTTTACCTGCCCCAGCCCTGCACAGGGCCCCATTGCTTCCCCCTCCCTCCCAGCCCCACACTCCTTCCTTTTCCCCATCTACACCCAGCTGGGAGGTTGGGGAACAGGAGCCAGCCTTCCTTTGCGGTAAAACTTTCTGTTTATTTGTGTTTCCCTCCTGCCCACGGAGATCCCACCTATCTCTGAAAACTGTATGAAGTTATTTGCTTGAGTAAACTGACAGCAGCCTCAGGGCTAAACTTTTGATCCGCCAGTTTTCTGCCATCTTCAAAAAGCTCTGCAGCGCAGACACGTGCAGCGCTGGGTGCAGGCAGCAGCGATCCTGCCGTGGATGGGGCCAGCATGGCTCACTGTGGGCGAGATGAGACAGTAGAGGTGGACTTCCACCCTTCTGCATGTCATGTCTGGCTTGGCAGCAAGGGGATGGCTGGTGTCACCCAGTCCCTGGTGTCCAAGTGCAGTATCTCCATCCTGGCATGGCAGGAGGCACCACATAAAGCACAGAGTGATTCTAGGGTTAAAGCAAACCAGAGATGCAGGGGCTCCAGCTGTTTTTAATGTCTGTCTTCTTGGTCTTGGGTACCAGGAGACCTCGTCCTTCTCCTGTCCCTCAGGTGGGGGAGCAGTAGGAACCCATCACGCAGCCCTGCCCAGGATGAAGTTTTTCCAGCGCTTGCCGATAACGTTTCAGCTAACTCTCTTTTCTCCAGTGAAAGGTATTTTTCAGTGCGTATCACCGTCTCATATCCTGAGGCTTTTCTATGCACTAACAGAAATTCAAAATGATCACACTGACACCAACGATGTTGTTTCAACATTTACAACTCTGTGACACAATAGACAAATCTGCAGGTATGAATTTAAGCACAGAAGGAAGGAGACTGACTTGGGAAACTGTATGGTAAGGAGGCTCAACGCCTGGATAGCCAAAACTTCCCACCCCAGCTTCTTTAAGATGCACATATATTATCATGTCATGAAACTTTTTGCCTGAATTGAATAGGATGAAAGAATGGAGATTAAACCACAGATACTATGCATATATAGGGGTAATGAAAAACACATCCATCGTCCAGCTGATACTGAGAGATTACATGCTGTACCAGGGGATAAAGAATACGGGCATATTCTATGCTGGACCAAACTTTAATGTCTGCTGACTTCAGTGTATAACTGCTCACTGACTGCTGGACCTCAGCCTTCAGCAGCAAGGACAAGCTGTCCAAGGGGTGCTGCTTGTGGTTAGCAGGCATGCAAGCTTGGAAATGCCCAGGGAAAAGTCATACTTGTAGGAAGCAAACACAAGATCAGGTAAAAAGCCATAGCAGTGAAGAACATTGTCCTTCACAGACAAGTGTTCTGTTATATGAGTGTGATGTGGATGGAAGTCTGTGCAGGGGATCTCCTAGCTGGTACTGCACTTGTTGGTGAGCACCACAGCAGCACTGGAAAGTCCTTCTGGAACATCTGTGGGGGATGCTGCACAAAGACAAGGGAGGAAATGCTGTCTGCCCCAGAGCAAATGTCATCCCTGGACCTTAAAATGGGCAGACCCTGGGTTGGCATCTTGTAGGGATCCTTGCTTGCCATTCTCAGTTGACACCTTAGAGATGTCCAAATTTTGAAGCCATTTCTCTCTCTCCTGCAAACTGTAGAGGCAGATGGGTTTGGCTGAAAAGCGAATGAGAACATCAACTCTTTGGACACGCTGGTGTCCACAGCTGGACATCTAACTCCACACTTAAGGGTCCAATGAGTGGCCTGATTGTCAAAGACGTTGAGCATCCAAACTCCTCAGAGGGTCATAAAAGGAAGTCAACATATTTGACAAAAACGAGCTTTCTCACAGTCTCACTGGAGAATTTTAAACCCCATTCAGCTGTCCACAGCTGTGCAGGAAAAACTGTAAATCAAGAAGTTACTTCAGGCAAGATTCAAAGTTCCCTAATTGCTGTTGGATTTGTGACAAAAGTATCACGAGAGACAAACTGGCTTCAGTACTTCATTGGCAAAATTTAGGGAAAAATCTTTCCTTCTGTAGTAAGTCATTATTACATTAGGTTTAGTGTTTAGACTTTTCCCATCAATGCTGCAACATTTTATACCAAAAATATGTGTATAACCAGCAATCAAAAGTCCTTGAAGATCGGAAAAACACAATGTTTTAGTGCAGTGAGCTTGCAAAAACAACTGCGAAGCGAGATTATCACTTGGGATTTTGCTGTGAAACATGATGGGAGGTAGATAAACAGCCCAGGCCACATCCTGCTGTTGCTACCCTAATTTGGACTGATCCTCCTGAAACACAGTAGGTTTCAAGGGTTGGCCCAATATATTTTTTAAATGTAGGTTTAATATTTTATACATCTCCTACTAGTGCCTATCAGCCTCTATTATTAGTTGTGTTCACATCCACAGAGTATGCTGATAAATCCCATAATACTCTTGCTCACTCTTCTAGCTCATTTGCAAGTTACCAAATCTTCAGGCAAACACAAAATCACGGTTATGCAGTCATTGGCAGACACGGTCTCTATAACCCCAGACGTTGATGATGTAAGGCTGCAGGATTTGGTCATGGCTGAGGGAGGCACACAGTGCTGGGGGTGCTGTGGGGACACCCGGAGGACCTGCCTAAGGAGGAACCCATGGGCTGTGTACCAGCTTTTGCACTGCCTCCTCCAAATTTGAGTAAGTCATGGTGTCCTCCGAACCTGGATGTAGATTAACATCATGATCGAAGAGAAGATTGGGAGGGCAGACTGTGTTATCTCCCTGGGGGTCCCAGAAGACATCAGAGGGCTGCAAAGGATACCAAGTGGGGAAGGAGCCTGCGAGGACGAGCGCTGCGTGCAAAGGAGTGCTGTGTGCTGTGGGGTTGGGGCTGTGTGGCTGTGAGATGGTGTGAAGGATGCGGGAATGGACCTATGTCCTGTCACGTGTCCCCACTTTGCCTCAGGTGAGAAGGGAGAGGGATGGAAGAGGAGGGTGAAGGGTGGAAGAGGATGCTGAAGCAGCTTGGCTGTTCCCGCTGCTCCTGAGTGTATTATTCCAGCAGTAGGAAACCTGTCTTCACATCATGCTGTTATCTTTTGATGAATGTAAGCCCAAACGTGGAGAAAGTTTCTCCTGAAAGGCCAGATTCAACAAGGGCTCAGCAGGGAAGCTTCACCCATGAAAGTATCTAGTGTTGGTTTAGAGCAGCTCTAAGAAATCAGTGTAAGAGTAACTAGGGGAATATTGACTTTAAATATACTGATTTGTTTTGGTTTTAACTGGTATTTTGGATCAAGAATCTTAAAGGAAGATTTGACACCAGCTTTTATGATAATACTTTTCCCTGATGCTACTGCATGTTTTCCCCAGTCACTGCTAGAAGTAAAACTAAGAATAAAGGCATTTTTCTAATCTTTACTCTTTATATTAAAAAATAACTCTCAACAAACACCTTCCAGGATCACTTTTGACATTAAACATTGATTTCTATGTCTGTTATAAACCTTGAAGAATTGCCTCAGGCACTTGTAACAATACAAGCATTAGATAGGAATATTTTTACTATCTAATTATTACCCAGTTTAATACAAGGGGCACTTCAAAAATATTTGAAAAAAAAAATTGTCTTAAAAAAGACCCATCCCCCGGCAATTCTGCTGTTGCTGTTGGAGCTAAATGTGGTACATGCCAATACAGGGAATACAAGTCAGACCACCCAGTGACACGACTTCTTTGAAAAGACATTGCAATACATACAGAACTGTCAGGGTCTTCTTTCCAAAGAGGTAAAATCCTCTCCCCATTGCCTTTATTTCCAAGAACAGTAACATCCCACTTTATTCTTTCCTATTTCCGAAACATGCCTCATTCCTGAGCACATTTCAGACACAAGGTTGATGTAGCAAAGGGGTTTGTGCAAAA
Organism: Pterocles orientalis; assembly: GCA_011057875.1. Classification (NCBI taxonomy): domain Eukaryota; kingdom Metazoa; phylum Chordata; class Aves; order Pterocliformes; family Pteroclidae; genus Pterocles; species Pterocles orientalis. The sequence goes on along the minus strand of WKFP01014894.1, from coordinate 7,598 downwards.
CTCATGTGTCTGAGGCTGATTCCTTCTTGTTTACATTTGAGAGCCAGCATTTATTTTTGCATTTTTCTCCCCAATACACGGTTTTTAGGAAATGAAAGCTGGGAACTTTCTCCCATAATTCAAGTCAAAGGAGGCCAGTAGGGTATATCCAGTCACATCCCTGAAAATTTCCAGAACACCCTGAATTCAGGGTATCCTCTACTTCATCCGACCGTTTCCATGATTTAGTGCACTTGCTTGACTTGGTTTTGTAATTCTTACTCTAAAAACCATACAGGAGTAAAATACTCAACATAGGAAGTTAAATACCTGAGCTGGGATTAGTCTCGTCACGTGTAATCATGCACACTGGAAACAGTCACCATGGCTGCCTTCTCAGTGGCATGAAGTTTGCAGTGCTGCTCATTTCCCTGTAGGTATCTGAGTTGACACCAAAAGGGCTTGTTTCTCTCCACTGACCCTGCGGAGAATCAGAGTGACAAGCTTGTGTGGAGACACGTATGCTGAAGAGAGCTACAGCTAAGCAGGGTGAATCCCACTTTCCAATGGCCAAACAGTTTAAGAGAGATGAAACCCAAGAGATGTTACTGAAACAAAATAAATCTGGGTAGAAATGATCGCAACAGTGTTTGGGGAACGGATCAACACTGTATACCCTGAGAGATACAGGGCTGACTGAAAGGTTCCCATTCTCTGGGGAAACCTCTATGACCTTTTCTGGGGAGGCAAAAGTGAATGATGTGTCCGTGAGCCATCCCTGCTTGCTTGGGCCCCGTGCTGAGCTGTACCTGGCTTGTAAAGGCAGCTGCGGGTGTAGGTGGCTTCCTTGGGAGCCATGGGGGCAAACACAGGATGGACGTGCCAGCTCCTAGATGTCTTCCCAACCCTTTCCCCAGGGTGAGGGGGTGACTGGGGATGGAGCTCACCCTTTCGCCTGGGACATTTGCAGGGAACCCCTCATCAGAAGCGTCCCCAGTCATCAGACTGTAAACAGCATTTCCGGGGAATCATCTGGGGTTCACCCACCTCTCTCCATGGCTGTAAGGAAAGCCTGAGTGACAGGCTTGGGTGTGACATTTGCAATGGCCATGTCCGCACTTGGGCAATGCATCCCAGCCTTCTGCTCACAGCCGAGTAGCAGTAGCAACTCTGGCACAACTGGAGAGCAAAAGGCTTCCCAGGGACGGTGGTTGTAGGTAGGGGAACATGTTTCATTACATCTGAAAAGGTAGATGAGCTTGTATTATAGCAGGAAAGGTAGACGAGGTGCATTGTACTCATGCTTTCCTTCAGATCTGAAAGCTGCAGACCTCAAAGACTACCTGCTGTGTGCAATTACCCCAATTAATCTAATGAAAGATACTATTTCTCCCCACAAATGTTGCCTCATTTAAATGCTTCAACAAGGAATAGCAATTACCGCTACCACTACAGCGATATTTACAACACAGTGGGAAGATTTCAAGCTGTCCTTATGGCAATGCAGCCCAAGTATGAGACCATGAAAATATTACCTATGTTTTCCCAATATATTGCCAGGCACTGTGCAAACAGAGCTAAATGTGATTTGGGCTCCAGGTAGCAGCAAGAGGATACAATGGAGTCATCAGAAAATGTCTCTCACTGGAAGGCATCAGGTTAAAAAAAGATAAAAGGCTTGAGGAAGGATGGGTTTTAAGATAAATATTATAGAAAAATCAGAAATTTGTGACAGAGGCATAAATCTCCAGGTGTAAATCAGCACAGCTTTATGGCAGCTTGTGTTTGCATTAGCTAAGGGTCTAGTCCCATGTGTTTGACCAAATGTGGTTTGGTTCGAGGGAATAAAGGAGTGTTGCAGAAGCAGGAGAAAGCAGCTTCCTTCCCCAAGGAAGTGCAGGAATGCAAAATATGTCTAAAATAATACGCTACCCAAATAGTCTTTCAGCCTTTCCCGAAGGAAAAATACACTTCTCTACAAGGAAAACGCCACATATCTCTACAGCCCCAGGAACATAATGAGGTCACATCTTTCACTAAAGCTGAAAGAGGTGGTTTTTTTTTTTTTTTGAGCAGGGTTTCATCCACTTCTTCCAGTAACTAGATGTGTCTTGCTGCAGTGGGGTCCTTGTTGCTTATCTTCCTTTGGTCTCCTCACAAAAAAAGTTCAATCCGCACTCAATCTGAAGGGCTAAATCCTGCACCACCAAAGCAACATTGTTATTAGGGAGGAAATGGGTTTGTCCCTCGCTTCCATCGGTGAGAATTGGGAGCAATTCTCCTTAAGTTGAGAGGTGAAAGCTGTCCCACTGACTCCGGCTGCAGGAAGGTCTCTTGCATGGGAATGAGGGAAAAGAAGCCAACTTTATAAACCAGATTTTGGTCTCTTTACACAAGGACAATTTGTAATAAAGCCTTTGGCTAATGTGAAGTTATTGCAAATTTGCACTGGCATGAATGAGGTCAGAAACCAGCCTGGGGTGGCTGGGACAAGACAGCACAGAGGTGTTGGAGCGGAGAAATTTGGAGTTTGACTTCCATCAGCCCCTAAATGATCTCAGTGTGGTGACACTCTGCCTTTGATGTATTTTGGGTCAAATTGATGAGTGTCACAGCTCAGGACAGAGCACACCTGACATGGAGAAAGCCATGAGCATCTTGTCAGAGTGAGGCGGCACCGTGTGCTAATTAGAGCTGTCTGCTCAATGAATTTAGCTTTAACTGCTCGCTGAGTGTCTGCAGCTAGATTGGGATTTCCTCAAATTGATTTGTAATTTGAGGTTACTCAATTAATTTTTTCCTTCTTTTTTTTTTTTTTTTTTAATTTTTGCTCTCTGTCTTAATCGCACAAGTGTTTGACTCCCCATATCTTTGCCCTCCTTGCTTCAACGGGTGCTGGCACTCCCCGGTTGGGTGACCTCTCCAGCATCACAGTCCCAGTTTGGCCACCAGCGGGCCAAACCTCCGAAGATTCACCAGTCATTTAGAAAGAGGTTTCAAATAAGAAGGACAGAAGAAATTCAAACTTTTTTTCCTTTTCTGGGCCACACAAGCCTTGCCCAAGGCATTATTCATAGAAAAATTAGGCTGCTGCAAGATTCACTGGCGGGGTGCAGAATTTAAATAGAATTTTCTCTTGTCCCAGTTACACAAAGTCAGCCTGATTCCCCCATCACTTAAGCTGGTGTAAAGTGAGAGCAATCCCAGCCACATGGCTGGGATTCACTGCCCACTGGAGGGTCCAGTCCCAGCCCCACGGGCGAGTGGAGAGTCAGGGCAGATGCTCCGGTAGGAATCAGATGGTGGCTGCTCCGGGCGGCTGTTCTCAGCTGTGGTGGGTTGGGTCCTCTCTGTGTGAGCAGCATCTTTCTTCTGATGTGAAAACTTGCATCGGTGTAATTTATTTTTTACAAATATTTTTTGTGGTGAAGCTTTGAGTGCTGGTGTGCTTGGAGTCAGGGAATGCAGAGGGTGTACCCGTAACTGCTGCGAAGTCGTGACCCTGTACAGGCAACGTTTTGTGGTGTCCATCTCCCACTGCTTTTAACGTGGAACAACCAAAGGACCTGCTTCTCTTCCCTATCTTTCAAATCTCTTATTTCTTTAAGCTTCACTGGTTGGAGTCATTGCTTTCCTTCATCAGTTTTATGCCAGACAAATTTGGCTGACTGCAGGGAAGTGGTGCTGTCCCAAAAAAAGTGATGTGCTCACAGGAACCATTTGTTTTTGGGAATTAAATTGTGGCTCCCATTCAGAGAGATTTGCTTTTTTCGTCGACTTTTGTTCCAGCATTCAAAAGCAAGCATCTGCTAGTGGGAATATCTAGTGCATCCTGAGTTCAACAAGCTTCCCTTTCCCCTCAGGATTACCTTCCAAACCATGTAAAATAGCCTGGAAAAGGTACCATCCACTAACTGCCCACCCAGGTAAATTGGTTCATCATTTATGCACTTGAAAAGGCCAACACAAACACTTCTGTGATGTTACGGGATTTTCACGACAAAGATGTTTGTTCTGGTTTCTGTTCAGCTTCTCCCCTGGTGGCGTTACTCGCTGCCTGTGGCTCTTCCTAGCAGGAGCTCCTGCCCGCAGCCAGGCTCTCCTCCTCTTGACTTGAGATTTTCGATCAGAGCAATCCCACTGACTTTAGAGACCTGCTTCTCATTTCCAAACATATGCTTAGGAATATAATCAGGCTTACAAATCTCTGCTGATGGCAAAGCCGCGTGCCAATTTCCCTTAACAAGTAATGCAAAATGCTGCTGGTGGGGGGAGCAGTCTGTGCCCACCACAGCCCACGAGCCCAAAGCTGAGCATGGTCCCGGCTTCCTCCTTGGAAATGAACATTTTCTGAGCAGGACTGGAAATGAATGGGTGCTTTGGCACTGTGAGAACGTGATATACACGCAGAAAGGTGGTCTTTGCCATGGCAGCAACACTGGCACTGCTTTGCCACCCATGGGATAGGAACGGGTGTAGGGCAGGAGGGTCCCTGCAAATAACCCAACCCAAGGGAGAAACAATGTGGACTTCACCAGCAAACCTCAAAGCACGACCGATGGGAGGCGAGGGTTTCTCCCACCCACCTCTGAGCAGCCCATTTCAGCCCCAGGTGCCAGCAAAGGACGTCCCTGTGCTCGTCCTCATAAAGGAGATGGTGGCACGATGGATCCAAGCCAGCAGATGCAGCAATAAGCTGCTCGCACCACTCAGCATCACAGTGCTCAAGACACGTGTCTCTGCTGATGGGCACCACCGTGCTCATCAATAAAATGATTCATCTGTTACCTGGCTGCTGCTGGAGCTGGAGGAAACATTGCTCATACTTCTGTCAAAGCTGCAGATGCACTGAGTAGGATTTAACCTGGTGTTTCTGAGTCAGGGTCTATGTGCGAGTAAAATGCACAAGCTGCAGTGGGGGTTAGCAGAGACTGGTGCCACTGAGAGGTGCTAGATGTCACCAAGGGCCTACAAAAGACCAATGCTCTTCTGAACATGTGTGTGTGCAGTTGTGCATCCATGGCAGGATGTGGCAGGAACCAGGCAGGCACCAGAGTGCCTGGGGAACGAGCAGAACTGTGGCATGGGATAACTGAGGAGGGCATGGTTGGACTGACTTGTGTCCTGGGAGGGTGGCACTGGGATGAGCCTGGCACTGGACAGCATTGCCTGGCCCGATCTGAGTGCAGCACTGCCAGGAATGGGTGCAGCACTGCTCAGGGTGGGCGCAGCAGTACCCGAAAGCTGTGGCTGAGCTCCCAACTGGTGCCAGCATGCAGGGCTGCCACTTTCTGACTTCATTGACATCCTGTCCACCACCTGCACAAGCCTGAGCACATCAACAGCATCTCCTAAATGACCAACACCAGCAGCATAGATGAGGGTCCTGGCTGGGTGACAGAGGCACCCCAGGACCCAGGCCCACCCAGCCCTACTGTACATCCCCTCCATCCCCCTCTGCCCCTCTCCTCTGTGGAGGAAAATTAAAGTTGCCTTTTGTCTGGCAGGGGTCAGACAGAGCCAGTTTGTTCGATAAAGCTTTAACGCTTTGTGAACACGCAGAAAAGCTCAACCCGGGGCCCTTTGACAATCTCCATTGTTTTGCAGCTAAAAAAAAAAAAAATAAAAGAAAGAAAGAAAAAAAAAAGAAAGGTTGTTTCGATTTAAAACACCAAGTTCATGGCATTTCAAAAAGAAATGATACACAGGGTATGGATTTGTGTGATACGGGGAGATAAAACAAGGAATAAAATGCCAGGCAGGAGCATTACAAACGTTGCTCTCAGGGGTGAGCCTGGTATTTTGCCATCTGATTATTTTAAGATGTTCCTGTCTCTGCAGCAAAATCTCTGGCATTAGCTTCACATACCAACTCTCAGCATTTAGGGCAAAGTCTGGGAAAGGAAAAGGTGTGAAAAAGATGAAAGAATAAGCAAGACTTTGCCCTAATGTCTAATGTGCCCAGGAAATGGCATGTATATGTGTGTACGGTCTGCTTCATCCACACTGGGGTTCATTGTCTGCAAAATTCATAAGGCACATAATGCACCAGTTGCCAAGCAAAGCTGGGATATGGGAACCCTTCCCATAGTTTATTTGAGCAATAATTTTTTTTTTTTTAAAGGGACTTCTGAAAGAATCATATGAGCTAGCGAGGAGGTCAGTTGATTGAGTATTTCATTTATTGAATGTGTGATTGCAAAAATAAATAACTTGGGAAGGAAAGCAGTAGTCAGGAAATTGAATGTGGTTTTTTGTCTCCAGCGAAGTTTCCCTTGAGTGATTTCCTTTGGAAGCTGTGGCTGCCCGTGGAGCGCATCCCGCTCCTCCGGCTCCAGCAGCAGCCCAGGCACCGGCGACATGCTTGTCTTGGCCAGCCTCCGCCAGGAGAACAAAAATGTGTGATCTCCCTGTCCTTATAATGCACAGAGGAAATAGGATTAGGTCCAAATAGCAGCAAGGTAAGTAGGATTAATTGCTGGCTTAAATAAACGATGCCATTCTTTACAAGGCTTCTCGATATCGTTTCTGCCTGGTTGTGCTGCATGCGAGGCAGCACACTGCTGTGCCCAAGAGGTGCAGGAGTAGATAAGGTTGGGGGGATTGGAAATGTACACCGCTTTGCA
>WKFP01014893.1:135460-161182 GCA_011057875.1 Pterocles orientalis | reverse complement strand
CAGCACCATGAGCCTCACCCCACAGCACCCAGAGCCCAGCTCGGGCTGCGCTGGCTCCGGTGTCCCCGCACCGTGTGGCACCCGAGGCTGGCAGCACTCCCCATGTCCCTCCCCGGTCCCCCCGCCGTCTCCCTCACCTTCAGGGTTGTCTGTTGGTCCCGATTCGCACTTGGTCTCGCACTGCTGCATGCCGGGTGGCTGCAAGGTCTCCACGCAGTCGCTGGACGGCTGCCCGGTGTGAGCCAGGCACTGGACGGATCTCCTCTGCTGGCCGAGGCCGCACTGCGCCGAGCACTGCGGGAAACGGAACGGCACAGAGCTGCGGCGACAGCCACGGCTTCAACAACGCGGGGAAGGGGCACGGCCGGGTCTCAGGAGGTGCAAAGGCGGGTGCCGGATGCAGTTGCCCCTTCCCTCACCAGCACGGCCGAGCGTTGCAGCCCTGCTTCCCAAAAATCCTGGTTCAACCTCCAGGACTCAGCGAGGGTGTCTCCATCCAGCCCCAAATCATCGAATCATCGAACCATGAAGGTTGGCAAAGACCCTCAAGGATCATCAAGTCCAACCGTCAACCCAACCCCACCCAACCCACTAACCCACGTCCCGAAGCACCACCCAGGCTTCCCACACCCCGATGTCACCCTGCAGCTCGAGGGGTGTTAGAGGGAAGGGAGGACTGTCAGCATCGCCCCACTGCGGGTGCTGGGCCGGGCTGTGGCCACGGGACCAGCAGTAGCCCTGCTTCCAGCCTGCTCAGTCCACCTCTGCAGTCCATTGCTCCCGCTGCCCCGCTCCTCATCCCCGCCGCCCCGCTCCTCATCCCCGCCGCCCCGCTCCTCATCCCCGCTGCCCCGCTCCTCATCCTCACTGCTCCGCTCCTCATCCTCACTACCCCGCTCCTCATCCCCACTCCTCATTCCCACTGCCCTGCTGCCCCCCATACACCCGTGGGGGACCTCCAACGACATCAGTGCGACCAGGAGCCCCCTTGGGTCAGCTGTGCCCTTGGGTCACCATCACAGTGGCCTGCTGAGCCAAGGGGGGCAGAGAACACCCCAGGTAGCTGTGGTGGCCAGAGGGGGTTCTGCTGGCAGGGAAAATCCTCACGTGCTCTAGGATCTGAGGGGGTAGGAAGCAGAGTCTTCTCCTTCAATAACTCCAGGAAAGGATGGTCCCTACCTCTCCCCACTCGCCGGTCACCCAGCGTGGTGGCGGGCAGCGCCGCAGGTTGCACCTCATGCTGGTGGGGGGCTTGGAGCCTTCGTAGCACTGAGAGGTGGGCAGCGTGGCGCTGTGGTCGCCGCTCTTGCAGAGGACGATGCGGTGGCGGAAACCTGGCCCACAGCTCGGGGTGCACTGCGGAGAGAGGACGCGCGCGGTCAGGATGGACGTACGGCGAAGAGCAGAGGGGCAGCGCTGGCTCTCCCCACCAGTGCTCCCACCTTGGAGACAGAGTTCACTTTCTTCACAATAGCCAGCAAGAGGCTGTGTTTGGATTTGTGCTCAGAAGAAAGCTCAGATAAAAAGTGATGTTTACGCAGCTGCCAAGGTCTTTCGGCTTCTCTGGATGTCCACAAACTGGAGGAGCTGGGAGGGAGCACAGCCCCAGTGACCAGCCCAGGATTTGATCTTGGGTTCAGGATTGAGACCAAGAGTGGCCAATAATCTATCCCATAACATACACGTCATGCCCAGGATAGAGGTGAGGACCCTCTGGAAGCTCGTCCCTTTTGTTCCGGATCATCTCGCTCCAGGTGGTTCCTCTCCCAAGGCCTTCCCCCCCCACCCTGGTCAGCTCTTGGTCTGGGACACTCGGACTGTTCTCTCTGTTCCGTGAGTGTGGTTTCAGGACCCTCCCTGTTCCAGGATCAACTCTCCCTGCTCTGGGATTGTTAACCAGGAACCGGCTGAGCCTTGGTGATCGGGTGGGGGGACAGTATCACTGTGCACCACCCATTTGTATATACTATTATTTCCAATATTATTGTAGTTCAGTTATTAAATTGTTCTTATCTCGACCCACGAGCCCTTTTTTCCCTTCACCCCTTTAATTCTCCCCCCCATCCTCGGGTGGAGGGAGGGTGAGCGAGCAGCTGTGTGGGTTGGCTCCCAGCCAAGGGTTAACCCATCACAAAGACTATTCCCACATTCTGCTCTCCATGGCCAGCAGCCATCAGTGGTGCTTTGACCCAGTGGTTGACACTGTCCTCCCAAGGACCAGCGCCATCAGAAAGGTTGACAAGGGTTGAGGTCAAGCCCTCACCTCAGACCAGTCCAGGGCAACCCACTCCGGAGGGCACGTCTGGTTATTGCAAGGTTCAAGCATCTTTGGCCGTGGCTGGGTGCAAGAAGCATCATCCAAGGTCTTCTCCTCGGTGGCAGAGATCTTACGCTTGCAGAAGACGCTGCGGGTGCGGACGCCTTCGTTGCAGCTTCGGCTGCAGTCAGACCAGTTCCCAATCACCCAGCTGGAGACAGGGGAAACAGCAAAGCTCACGAGGGGCACAGGGGGCTGTGCTTGTCCCCATACTCCTGTCCTCAGCCCTGTTCCCACTCTGGCTACAGCCTCTCAGAGTTGAACCACAGAGTCCCTCCACATAGAATCCCAGAAGGGTTTGGGTGGGAAGGGACCTTAAAGCCCACCCAGTGCCACCCCCTGCCATGGGCAGGGACCCCTCCCACTAGCCCAGGTTGCCCAAAGCCTCATCCAGCCTGGCCTTGAACCCCTCCAGGGATGGGGCATCCACAGCTTCTCTGGGCACCCTGGGCCACTGCCTCACCGCCCTCACCTCTCCCTTTCCCCTTCAAGAGAGGAACAAGGACCAGCCAGGGAAGGGCTGGGGACAATTTCTCAGGGACTGTGCTGAGTATCTGCTCTGCACCCAGATGGGGAGGGCTCCTTGCTGCAAGTGCAGGGAGGAGGTCACGCTGCAGGGACCGTCCTTGGCCAGCACAGCGTGTGCTTGGCACATCTCTCACCGAGCAATGTGAGGAGGAGCCTTGTGCGCAGAGCACGGCAGCGGAGAGAGGTTCCTGCTCCCTGCATCGCCATGGCCCCCTCCCCGCAGCGATGCACTCGGGCTGCGCAGGTTGGGTGCTGGATTGTGCTGGTGATGGGGCACAGAGGAGAAAACCGCCTCCCCTCCCAGCAGAGCTGCTCCAGCTGGGTTGTGTCACCCCTTGAGTCTGTGGCAGGGGACTCCGACTTGGGAATGACAGAGAAGGGGGAATTTCATCCTCCCCCACGCTGGCTTTTCCACCCACGCTCCTTTGAGCTGCTCCAAGCTCCAGTACTCACGCCGGGGGGCACGGTTCGGTGTTGCACGACCTCTGCCGCTCTGGCATTTTGGTTTCAGGGCTACAGAAATGGTTGTAGACGGTTGAGCCATCGGAAAGTTTCTTACATACCACAGATTGGATCTGGCTGCCTGCCGAGAAAAAAAAGGGAAGGGGGGAAAAGAGAGGAGGACTCTGGGGCTCGCGCTGAGCCAGGCAGCGGGTCCCAGCCCCACAGATCTGCTCCCGCGTGGGCGATGTGATGGGGCACCCGCTTGTCACCGCACCTCGGCAAGCCTGAACCTGCTTTGTGTTCATAACCGAGGCAACCTTTGCCTCTAACGTCTCCAGAAAAAAAGTGGATTGGGTGAAGGCTCACCAGCCTGGGAAGGACTGAGCAGAGTTTGCAGAGGATGGAGGATCAAAGCCTTCCAAGGAGCTTGTCCCCAAACAAACCTTGTGACGCCCTCTGGGCAGAACTGGGGAAATATCTGGGACAAGATGTGACAACACACAAGAATCATAGAATCCCAGAAGGGTTTGGGTGGGAAGGGACCTTAAAGCCCCCCCAGTGCCACCCCCTGCCATGGGCAGGGACACCTCCCACTAGCCCAGGTTGCCCAAAGCCTCATCCAGCCTGGCCTTGAACCCCTCCAGGGATGGGGCATCCACAGCTTCTCTGGGCAACCCCTGGGCAACCAAGACCAGGTCAAGGCCCGCAGCTTTAAGCAGGGAACACTATTAAGCCTTTCTTTTGGAACTGCCTCTCTCTTCTTCCAAACACCACCTCTCTCCTCTTCTGGCTCAGCCACTTGCAGCCAGGTTCTCCAGAGCCACGAGACACGGCACAAACCTTTGGATCCATCCCCATGGGAACCAGCCCAAGGGATGCAGGGAAGCACCAACGATGCTTCTGTTCACAGCTACGTGGATCTGAAGGCCAGAGGGGCTGTTACAATCGGCCACCCTGTCCTGCGTCGCACAGGTACATGAATTTCAAGCATCTCATGCCACCTTCCATCGCCTCTACTACCTACACCCGCGGTCCAGCTGAAGGACAGCATCCAGGCTGTTTGCCCCAACGCTCAGCTCACAAGATGATGCTGACGGACACCAGCTTGCACGTGGCTGAGCGCAGGGTGGGAATATGCAGGAACACAAGAGCTCCTTGAGAGCAAAGCGGATGCCAGCGTCTGTGCGCTGTCTCGCACGGCCCAGCCACAATGCGTGGGGGTGTCACAGGACACGTGCGTCCCCTCCCCAAGCCAACAGAGGGTCAAACCTCACCCCCTGCACACAGCACTGAGCATTTAGTCCACGGGGTGTAGTGCCAGGAATACTGGTTGGAGGTATCCCTGCCGATGGGCGCGTTGAACTTGTAGCGGATCCCCTGCAGCTCCGTCCGCACCAGCACCTGCGGAGAAAGGCACGGTGAGTGCCACCGAATTCCAGCGTGGTCGTGACCACCCAGATGACATCCCACAATCTCAGCGTCCCCTCTAAAATCCACAGCAGCTGAAAACTCCCCCACTTTCCCCTTTCCAGTCCCTTCCAGCATTGACATAGCAGCCACCAGTGATGACAGTGGTGCGGCCATGAAGGTGACGTGATCAGAGAACATGCTCCCATGCACTTCAAAGACTGAATCGGTCCAAATCCTGGCAGATTAGGGAGAGAGACCTGAGAATTCAGTCCAATTTACCTCTGATCTCTGTGCTCTGTTACTCCAGAGAGCAGGGACAGGGGCTGAGAAGCTCCATGGCAAGGTCTCTCTAGCCCAAACCAAGCCCCGACCAGGTGGGGGTATGAAGGAACCACGTTACCAACCATGACAAAGAGGGTGATGTTGGTGGGTCCCAAAGCCTCCAGGGACTCAGGCTCCTCTGGGGATCTCCTGTAGTGGAACGTTGTGCCTGCGATGTCAAAGCGCCGGGGAGGGTCGATGGAGAGCTTCCCGTTGATGTAATACTCGCCCGTCTCCCCTCTCAGCGCTGCGAGGACAGGGGAGCGAGGGTCAGCAGAAAGGCTGAAGGCACCCAGACCCAGCTTTATTTACTGTTATAATTTATCGTTACCATCAAGCCTCATTTTCCAGGGACGGAACAGGTAGGGCAAATAAAGTGGGTGCCTGGCTCAGGGTCACACAGAATGTCACTAGCAGAGGGGGGACTATTGCACCCATCATCTCCACTCAGCCTGCCCGCCACCTCACTGGGGAAGAACGATGCTCAGCCAGCCACCGGCGTGGTGACGGGGACACCCAGCAGCGTGACAAGGTGTGAAGCCAGGCTCAGCTCCAGCTGTGCAAACTGGGTCTTGGCGGCTGGGGCTACTGGAGGAGGCTGGTCCCCAGCAGCCCGGCTGTGGTTGCCCAAGCGAGTCGCTAGAGGGGGATCGGCTCGCTCGCTCGCTCCTGCTCGCATTCCCACGCTCTCCCTGCTCGCTCTCTGCCACCAACACGCTCTCTCTGCATAGCTCCTGCCCGTGCTGCTGGCAACCGCCTCATTGCCATGATGGGCTTGGGCGGGGAGGATGCTTTGTGTCCATGAGGATGGAGGATGCTCCTTCTCATCCCGTTGGAGTGCAGGGACAGATTTGGGAGTGCGAGAGGCTGGTGGCACTAGCTCAGAGAGATACGAGCTTGTGCCTCCAGTGCACAGAAATCCAGTTTGGATGGACATGAGGAGCTCCCAGTACACCTGAGCTGGGCATGGAGGGATGCTGGAATCCCCAAACCTAGCAAAGGTTGCTGGCCTGGAGGGATGCTGCCACCTCCCACCGGTGCCGGCATCCGGGCAGGCTCCTGCTCCTGGAGACACCCGACAGCAAGCCAGCAGCGAGCACCCCTGCTCACCCCTCCACCATCACTGTCCATCCTTCGGAGGACAGAAAGAGAAGACAGGGGGAGAGAAAAACACCCGTTGTAAAAACCAGCCGGAGTCTGGCTGGAAAATTAAGCCCAAGGAAAATGTGAGCAGGGCTATTTTTAATCCCCAGCCCAACATGCTGGCGGAGAGGGGAATGCCAAGGAGCCGCAGGCAGCGCCAGGAACGGCAGGGTGTGGGGTTTGCTCGGGGTTACGCTGCTGAACAGTGAGCGCAGGACGAGACAGGGGCTGTGTGAGCCACACCGATATGGCCGACGCTGGCCCAGGACACGCCGCCCTGCCAGCACACCCTGCTGCCTTCCTCTGCCCCCTGCCCCACGCTGGGACCCCAAACCCCATCCTCTGCTGCGGTGGGAGGTCTTCCTTTCCCACGCCCTATTAACTGCGGGGAAATGGCAGAGCAAGGGGTGTCCGGCTGGGATTTCAGCATCCCCCAGCCCCATCTCACCTAGGTAGTTGATGGAGAGGTTCAGCTCCCGGATGTCGATGTGGACAGAGCCCTTGGGAATCTGGATCACCTCCTCGTAACCTGTGAGACAACCCGGGGCCGGTGAGCAGCGATGCTCAGCCTCCGAGCCCGGAGCCAACCCTGCCCTGGGCTGGATGGGAGCATGTGCCACCCTGTCCCCCGTGGCTTCAACACGAAATTAGATCCTGGCAGTGCAGAGGTGTTCGTTCAGCCACCCGCTGCAACTAAATTATGGAAAAAGCACTATGGCCCGCCAGGACAGGGGCTTGCTTGCTTTGCAGTGAGGGCTCTTGTGATGGGACCAGCTGTGCTGGGGAGCTGGGATCTCTCTCCACGGTGCCGGGGAGCTGGGATCTCCATGGTGCTGGGGAGCTGGGACCTCCATGGGCATCTCCACAGCTTGGCTGGAGGGCAGCGTGGGGCAGGGAGCACGGAAGGAGCTGGGTGCTCTGTGCCAGGCGCTTGGGTGCCAGCGGTGGCTGGGGCACAGCCGGGTCGGTGACCAGGAGCGATGGGCTCCCTGCTCCTGCCCTTTGGGGTGCTGCCCTGGGGTATGTCCCTGCCTGGTCTGTGTGTCCCCAGGAGCAGGTGCAGCTGAGGAGGGACTCGAGGGTGGGTGACCACTTTTTCCCTACCTCCCTCCGGCAGGGACTGGTTGAAGACACCCTCGATGGTCTCGCAGGAGCTGCCATCTCCTCCACACACACGACACTTGTCTTCCTTTGAGTCGGAGCCCAGGACACGGTCGCAGCCCACGTGCTGGGGAAAGGAGCAGAGGGAATAAGCCATCCTGCTGGGACCTTGTCCTCCCCATCCCTGACCCGCAGCATCCCAGGGAGCTGGGAGCTCTCCCGGGCTCCTCCTCTCATCCCTCCATGGCACAGTACGCGGGGGAGAGCTCAGTACCATCACCTCTGCCCACCCGCACCCTTTGGCCACCCCGGGGGGGTCCCTCTCCAAGGCTGGGGGGCACAGGGAGGGATCCCAGGGCTACGGGATAGGGCAGAGGTTCAGGTGGCTGCGCTGAGCTGGGGGAGCTGCTGCAGCTCAAGGAGAGCTGTGTCCCCACAGCACCAGCATCACAGCAGTGAGTCCACGCAAAGCCTCTGCTCTGCTGCCACAGTATGTGGGCCAGTGAGCTGGGCTAGGGAGCTCGGCTAGTGAGCTGGGCTAGCGAGCGGGTCACCGGCAGGGCTGTGGCTACCGATGGTGCAATCCCTCTTTTGTTCCACGGTGGATTCAGCCCCACAGAGACAAAGAGAGCCCAGAGGCACAGGAAGGGAGGCAGACAGAGACAGCCAGAGCCTGTCTGCCTGCCTGCTGGGGGACATTCGCCACTCCCCCGGCGCGTTCTTATAATTAAAACTTTTACAGCCCTTCAGATCCTATTTCAAGAGCAATATCAAGTGCCTGAAACTACATGGGCTGTAAATCACAGAATCACAGATTGGTTTGGGCTGGGAAGGACCTTAAAGCCCCCCCAGTGCCACCCCCTGCCATGGGCAGGGACACCTCCCACTAGCCCAGGTTGCCCAAAGCCTCATCCAGCCTGGCCTTGAACCCCTCCAGGGATGGGGCATCCACAGCTTCTCTGGGCACCCTGGGCCACTGCCTCACCCCCCGCACAGGAAAACATTTCTTCCTCACATCTCATCTCCATCTCCCCTTTTGCAGCTTCAAACCCTTCCCCCTCGGCCTGTCCCTGCACCCCCTGATCCAGAGCCCCCCCAGCTCTCCTGGAGCCCCCTGTCAGCACTGGAAGGTCTCCCCGGAGCCTTCTCTTCTCCAGGCTGCACACCCCCAACTCTCTCAGCCTGTCCTCAGTGCAGAGCCCCATCGCTAACAGAGGTTGATGCAGCACACGGTGCACGGTGAGCGGAGGGACAAGCCCAGAGGTGGGTGTGCTCCTGCTCCCGCGGATGAACCGGGTGCCCGGGCAGAGGGATGCCCGTGTCTGTGCGGGCACGTGGAGGGCAGCGCTCCTCTGCCTGGGGGTCTGCCCTCGCCTCCCCAGACCCCGGCAGCACCTTGCACTCCCCGTTGACACAGATGTCGTTGGAGTCCTGCCGGCATGGCGTCCCATCCACCACGGCCGCGGCTCGCTCGGTGTAGAAGTTGAAACCCTCGGCCAGGCAGTTGAGGGAACAGGCTTTCACACCCCCTGGGAAAGAAGCAGAGGTTCAAAGAATATCCCTGAGGGGGACGAGGAAAGGCACGGAGAGCCAGAGTTGGGCAGCGGCTGCCTTACCCTTGGCCTCCCCATGCCGCTACCATGGCCAACTGGCCAACCTGGACTGAACCCGCTGGGTCACGCCTGGGGAGGAGAGAGGTCTGCGCAAGGGCAGATCCAGCCTGCGGGGCTATCTGCCACCTTGGCACCCATCGGGGTCTTTGCGTGATTTACTGCTTTGCAATTTTATTTTTATCGATCCATCCCCTGCAGCCCCAGCACAGCTGCTCCAGCTGCAGGAGCCCCGCTGGGAGGTGTGCTTATTTACACAGCTGCGAAGGATTTCCCCACTCAACTTCATTAACTCCATGAAGGAGACGCGCTGTTCTTGCTCATTATTAAGAGATTTCTGCCCCAGAGGCCTCCTCCCACCTCCTCGCTGGACACTTCTTGCAGGATGCAGGAGGAGTGACCTCAGGAAGCGGGGAGCACTGGAGGATCCATGGGTTCGCCTCCCTTCTGCCCGTGCAGGAGCTGGAGCTTTACCCGCCCGTGCAGGGAGGGATGCCCTTTCCCTCCCCATCCGATGCCCTTTTCTAATTTTTTCCCCCATCAGCTACCAGCCACGACCAACTCCCTTCCTTTGTCCATCTTCCTCTTTGCTCACTCGGCCGTTAAGGAAACAAACTCCGGGAAAGAAGTTAAACAACAACTCCGGTGCTGCTGGAATTGTTTCTGGCAGAGCAACGAGCTTCAAGAGCGATTGCACAGGGGGATGTGACCCCGGGCACAGGGGGATGCGACCCTGGGCACAGCGGGACGGTGGTGGCCAGCGCTGGGGACAGCAGCCTGGAGGGGAGCAGAGTCACACGTGGGGGAGGCAACACGCCCCAGGGACACAGAGCGGGCAGCCTGCGGGACCTGGGCTAGTGGAGATGGTGGCTACCAGCCCACCAGACCATGAAACCCGTCCTTACATTGAGTGGGGGACAGCCCCACTCTGGTTCAGCCCCAGCGCTCACCTCCACGGTACGTCTTCCAGGTGTAGTACTTCCCTCGGAAGGGGACGTTATCGAACTCGGCACACTGCAGCTCTCGGAAGTCCTGGGAGCCCGGCGGGCAGTCCTGCGGACACAGGCAGCGGTCGGTGGTGCTGGGAGCAGCCTGCCTTTGCTGCTGGGAGGGCAGGAGCTGCTGCAGGGCTCCCACCTGCCACCACCAACCCCTCCAGGAGATGGACACCAGCCCAGGAACCGGACACTGCTACGGTACGGCAGGAGCATCCTTCCTGCAAAGCTACCGGCTATTTAAAGACCAACCGCATGAGCCATTCGGCCCCAGCTGGTCCAGCTGCAGATGGAGCAATGCTTTAAAACCTGGGCGCAAAGCCCAGGGGAAGCAACAGGGAGCCGTCCCATTCCTCACTGCCAGCCTGTGGACGTTAAATCTGTCATTTCCCAGGTCCAAAGCTTCACTGAGCCTCCCTCCAGCACTGTTATTTCTCTTTGCTCCCCTTGAGGCTGAACTCCCAGCCCTGCAAGCGGGATGCTCCGGCACGTTTCGTGAGCTGCTCTCACCTGCCCAGCCCTGCACCTGCAGCGTGCGAGAGGCAACGGCTGTCACGTCAGTGCTGGAAGCCTCTGATCTCTCCTTCCTTGCCTTTTTTTTTTTTTTTTTGGGCCCCATTTGATGCTGAAGCCCCCCAGGTACACACCACCCACCCACCCTCTGCGCCAGCTGGCAGCCGGCACAGGCGTGCACGGTCCTGCTGGGCTTTCCCCACCGTGGGATCGCTGCGGCACGGCACGGCTCAGCCCCCAGCACTGCTGCCACCTCCTCCCGTGGGTCCCACGGCTGGATGTGACATCCCGAGGGGCCTCATCCCAGCGACACGGTGCTGCCTGCCCCATGCAAAGCCCTGCACGCCCCCCACCGCTCCTGTCCCCCCACCCCAGTACTCACGTCGGTGTTGCAGGACCGGTACCGCTTCCGCTCTCCCAGGCAGTACTTCCCTCCGATGGTGGGCCTGCCAAACCGGGAACGAGACGGGAGAACCAGCTTAGGGCAGTGAGCCGCGTTTGCGGCAGGCGGCTGCCCCAAGTCTGCAGGAGCATCGTGGCTGTTCCCAGCCCTGCTCCGCTGCAGGGACAGATCCTGCCTGGAGGGGCTATGGCAGAAGCGCAGACCCCAGCAGACTTCACAAGCGCACGGTGGAGTCGTCCAAGCAGCTTTGGGTCTGTGGCTGCGGACCCAACACCGAAGCAAGAGCCCGAAGCTGCTGGGAAAGCAGGATGCGGGATTTGCGTGCAGGAGCCAAGACCCTCCCGAGAGCTGAGCGCAGGTGCTGCTGCCGTCCCCACCGACCCGAACAGCGGTGCCGTGCAGCCAGGACACGGCCGTGCAGACGCACACCTACCGCGGGCTGTCGCAATGGCGAACGGACGACGATACGCCCCCACCACAGGTCCGGCTGCACTCTCCCCAGGATGACCAGGCTCCCCAGGCACCATCCACACCCTCCGGCCGGGTGCCGAACGGCACGCACTCCCTCTTGTAGCACCACTGGGGAAAGACAGAGCTTCAAACACCCCCAGCACAGAGCCTGCTCCTCCCAGAGCCTCCCCAGCCTCCAGCGGACACGGAGCAGGGATTCCTGTAGGAGTTCAGCTCCAGTTTGGGGCTGGGAGCTGGCTGGATTCGGTGAGATCAGAACTCGGAGCTGGGCTGGCCTTGGAGCCAAGTTCTTCACTGCAGAGGGCATCAGCCTCCTCCCCGAGTCCCCTGTCCCCCGAGGCACAGTGTCACCACTTGTGCACGCTGTGTACTCGGGGTTCACAGTGATGCTGGGACCAGTGCCCCCACTCCCGCCCCCCTGTGCACCATCCTGGGGGGCAGTCAGCTGTGGGCAGGGGGGTCACATCCCTAATCTTCCTCTAAAGGGGTCCCGGATGCTTGGGTCAGTCAGGGTGACACACGCTGGGAACAGGGACACGTTGGAGCACACACCCCATCACCCATAACAGCACGGGGCACCCAGGTGGGACTGGGACCGGAGCTGGAGCAGCAGGGCCAGGACCCCGGGGGACACGGACACCTCCACCACCAGCTGCCTCCTCCCAGGACGGAGTGAGTTCGGAATGGAAACTGGGAGCTCCAGTTGTGGTTAATGGGTTAAAACGACCCGATCTGCAAAGGCTCCAGGTTCAAATAAAGTTTGGACTGTCACGACGACATTGCTGTGTCATTGTTCTGCCCAGGATACCTCAAGAATCCACCCATCTCTGTCCCGTCGGTGACAGATGCTCACGCAAACCTGCCCAGGAAATATTTCCCTGGGAGCTGGAAAGCATCCTGCACCCCCTGGAGTCACCAGTGATGCAAGGAAGGGGACGCTGCCAGACTCGCTGCTGTTCTCCGGGCACAGCGCCGTGCCTCGGGGGCTGAGATAATCCCAGGAAGGAAGAAACCGCTGTGTGCTCCTTCCAGGGGCTGATCCCCCACCCTGGAGCCGCCGGCATGGCCTCTCCCGGCTCCTCCAGGCTCTCCACGGGCAGCACAGCCGGCTGGGAAAAAGGAACCACAGCCTCCTGGGACACCCAGCGAGCGACCTCCTTGCCCAGCAGCATCTTTCCAAAGGTGCGAACCCACGCAAAGGAGATGCTCTGCAGGCACAGCCCTTCTGGTGCCCTGCTGATGGTCCAGACTGGAGGCACTGGGGTTACTGGAGGCACTGGGGTTACTGGAGGCAGGGGCCAGGAACCTGCCCAGCTCCTGCCAACCCCCAGCATGCGCTCAGGGCTCCTGGCAGCACCAGGGATGGGCTCTGTCCGTGTGTCCTGGCTGCTGGGAGCAGCCCTGGGCTCGCTTTCCCGCAGGCTGGCTGAGAGCAGATCTGAGCTGGGGGCATGTGGGGAGAGAGGGTGAAAGACACCCTCATGGGGTGTGCTGACTACAACCTGTGTAACAAGGGCTTCATTCATGGAAATTTGGAAAAAGAGAGAGAAAAGAAGTCGAAACCATATTTGACAGGGAAGGAGCCATGAACCCCGGGCTGCTGGGGACACCCCTGGGGCAGCAGCAACTGCCACCAGCTCTGGAGTCACCCACGATGGGTTCTTGGGGTGACACAGGTGAAACCACAACAACTACAGGGAACTACTTAAAAAAAAAAAAAAGAATTTGGGAGGAAAAAACAACCAGAAGTGTGGGATGTGGGCACAGCCACCATCCAACAGAGCTCGGCTCGGTCTTCCCCCCGACGGCTTCCCCAGTTGGGTGGCAGAGCACAAAAAAATCCCTCTTTCCTTTAACCCCGCATGGCTTCAACAGCTTCTGCGCCTCCATCCTGCCCTCTGCTCCCTCATCCTGCCCTTGGCTCCCCCATCCTGCCCTCGGCTCCCCCAGCTGGAACGGGAGAAGCCAGAGCAGAGCCTGGAGAGTGGCTCCAGCCCAGGGCTGGGGTCTGGGGGCTCATCCTGAGCGCAGGGACCACCAGCCAGGGAAGGTGCAGAAGCTTAATGCGAAGGTGTATTTACTTTCACCCAAGGATATCAGATCACTTTTGAAGCACGAACGGATAAACAAAAGCACTGGAAGGTAACTGGGGGTTCAAACTGAGCATCTTCACTGGGAATAGCTCCCCAAGTCCTGGGGGGTGCTTGTCACTTCGCGTCTCTTAGGACTTTTGAAGAACTCTGGTTAAAAAACAACCAGTAAGTGGGGAGGGAAAAAAAAAAAGAATATTTAAAAGTGGGAAAAGCCGGTGAAAAAAATATGACTAGTAGAAAAAAATCACCATTGTACATGGTGAATCTTAAGCAGCGGGGATGCTCAGCCCCAGGAGCTGCCTATTCCTTTTCCATCTGATTTCTAGCAGAACTAAGACGACTGTTCGCAAACAATAATGCATTTGTCAAAGCCGTCTGCTTTCCTGCGCATCAGCTCCTCCAGCTTCTTAAGGATTTGAAATTATTCTTGAGTTGCTTGGGAATTATTTTTCCTCTAGTGGAAAAAACGCACACGCCTGTTTAATGGAGAATGTCCCAACCCTGGTTCTCCATTGTCCCCGTTATTATTCCCTTTGCCAAGGCACATGAACACTTTAAGAGTCCTTCACAATCATTTCATACTGGTGCAGAGGGGCGGAGGAAGCACCGGGAACAAAACAATTGTCAAGTCAAAATTCCCATTCGAAATAGATGGTCAAGCAAAATCCCACCCTCCTTTCTCAGCTGAGCCTCAAAAAGGGAAGTTTCACCCTATCCAGCCTCGGGAGGCAGTTTTTCACAACATCTGAAAGCACGTTACAAGCACATTGTCCCTCCTGGGGAAACTGGGGTAGAAATCACTGCTTTCAGGACAACTGGGAGACCTCAGCGGACCTGAGAACACGGCGCTCGCTGGACCAGAGACTTCACGGTCTGCATCTCCAGCAATATGCAAGACTGCAGAATCACTGAGGCTGGAAAAAGCCCTCAAGACCATTGAGTCCAACCGTAACCACATCTGTGCTTTGGGGTGATTCTGGCTCCTTGGCACGTCCCAGCCTCCCTCCGTGCTGGCACAGGGAGGGCAGGGGGGGGGGTCCAGGCTCTGGGTGGCGGGGGAGGACAGGCTGGTGGGTGCTCACCAACACAAACAATAAACCCGGTTATCGTTGGAAGAGGGATTCAACCACTCACTCTCAGCTCGCTACGGTGCCCCGGGCTTCCTTACCCCCTTTTCAATGGTGTTGGTTTGGCAGATGGTCCCCTCGGCAGCAGGGATGCTGTTGGTGATGCAGCGGTTGCTTTTACTCAGACACCATAACTCACTGCAGACTTCCTGGAAAGAGAGAGATTTTGGGGGGGAAAGAGGGAGAGGGAGGAAGAAAGAGACAAAGAAACAAGGCAGAGATGAGGATTCACTTGTGCGAGGGGCGGCGAGGACGGGGCAGCAGCGTGCCGCTGCACTCCAGAAGCACCAGCTGGGCTGGGACACGGGGACAGGAGTGTTTTCAGCATCGTGGCGGGGAACAAGATAAACAAGGTGTTGCTAGCTGTAGTCACCCCAAGGCCACTGACAGCTCACCCCCTTCTTCGGACTAAGCCTAAGCCCTTCTCCGGGCGCTGGGGTTCTCTGGATTTGGAGGTGCCACCACACTCCGGTGCCAGAGCCGGTCCCCAGCCAGCCCGCGCAGCCACATCTGGGCTCTGTGCCACAGAGGACACATCTCCTCGGACATCCCAGTGAGTCCCCAGCTAATCGTGCTGTGTCCCACCTGGCCCCTCTCCCCAGGGCTGAGGGATGTTCTCTCTCTGGGGTCTGTGCGGCAGAGGCTGAGCACAGGGGCCCATTCCTAGCCCCTGCCACGAGCATCCCTCTGCCACGTGGGTCCAGGTCTGCCTCTGCGGGATGGTGGGACTCCCCAGGAGCATCAGTGTGGCACATCTGTCACCTCCTGCTCCAGGAATGCCCTGTGGGTCACAGCGGGACTATCTTGCATACTGGCAATCTCCAGCCAGCCTGACAGTCGTAAAGGGAAGACTCTGCTGGAAGATCTCGACGTGTTTTCAGAATGATCAAAATAATTCCAGATCCTGAGCTAGCCCTTAAGTAACCCCAAAATGAGGCACTTCTGTCTCTGCCAGCTGCAGCTGGGTCCACTGAGCGGTACTGGGCTGAGGACTCCAGACCTCCTTCCAGAAGGGTTCCCGAGCTGCAGATCTTGAGCTCCAGCCCATCCTGACCTCCCAGAGCACCAGCAAACAAAAAGCTTCCCTTGGCTGTTCCAGAACCCACCTAAAAGTTAGGTCCATGACAGAGGCTCTGCAAAGTTACCGCAGAAGCTGCTAAATCGGCAAATCCAGACCCTTTGACCCTGCTCTGCCACCGAACCAACCCCGCTGGGCATCCAACACCTGCAAACCGCAAAGCGACACCTCAGATCCAGAGCTGGGATTCTGCCAGGTCACCGTCCCACTGGCACAAGCCTACGGAGAGCTTCCTGCTCTCCAGAGAGCGGCTTGCCGTGACCTGGGTTCTACTTGAACCAAGTTCACGTTGACAATGAAGGAAATTGTCTCAGGATGTGACAGCAGAGCCCGAACAGCCACGGCTGCTGCTCCAGTGCTCCCAGTGTCACCCCAACGCTGCGGCACCGGCCGAAGCTCTGCACCGCACACCCCGGTGCCGGCACAGCGGCTGCCTGGACTCCAGCCGGCGCCTACGGCAGCCTGACCTACACGCCAGCTCCCACGGGCCGCCTGCCTCCGCTCGGGCAGCAGCCTCTTCATCACACCTCTGGGCGGGTTTCAGCCTTCCAGCGAGGAACTCCTCCGCCCGCCAAGGGCTGTGCTCTGAACAGTAACCGACACCCCGGCGGGATGAACTGACTCAGTCCTCTGTCCTGGTACCAAGAGGGGTGAGAAGACAAGCCGGGGATTTCTCCGCTTCCCTCCTGTGCCCGGGGTTGTGACACCAGAGCATCACAGGGCGTGCTGGCAAAGCAAAATCCTGCGGAGGCTGCGCTGAGGACCGCAGAGCCCAGATGCAGAAGGACCGGTGGGAAGCAGGATCTCCTGGACAGTCTCTGTGTCACCAAGGGAGAGGACTTCCCAGCTTCAACCAGTGACATCGATTCACCCTGTCCTCATCATACCCACAAATCATCCGCTCTGTACCGGCACGGAGGGAGGGATGCTGCCGCGTTTGCGCTGTCGCCCTGGAGTTTGTTTATACGGGGCACAGGATGGGTGGACCTACGCATCTACCCAGATTTATCTGTGCTCGCTCGAGCCCTTCCACCCTTTGGGTTTCTCCCAAAGCACACGCAAGCCAGGGTTGGGCTAGAAGGGTCATCCCAAGGACATCTTGTGCTTTTGCGATCCTTGTATATATACAGGAAGCGGCTGCCCGAGTTAAAAATTAGCTGGGAAACAGGCATGTAAATGTGGAAATTTTCCATTCCACCGCCTCTGGCTTCGCCGAGGAGGGGCACAGCCCACAGTCAGGGCACCACCATCGTGGTACTGGGACCCCGGCTCCTGCACCCGCTTTGGGCACCTCGTGAGACTCCATCTGCCCCATGCCCAGTGGGCTCTGGGCCCCTGGACCATGTCAAAAGACAGCGTTAGACCAGGGAGAGCCAAGTGTTGCCCTTTGTTCAGCAAGATGAGCTGGTGAGACCACCGGGAGATGGCTCAGACCACCGGGAGACGGCTCAGCCTCCAGCCACAGCAGAGTGCTGAACTGGTTCCTGTTGGGTCACTTCAATGGCAGCACTGGGCGCGGAGTCACTAAACCCTGATCTGATGCGTTTCCTCCTTCACAGCTTCCCAGGACGTGCACTGGGGTGGGTACCCATCCATGTGTGTCCACCAGACAGCACGGCTGCCCATGGATCTCACCCATGGCTCCTCTGCTCGCTCTTGGGGAAAGCGGATGCGTTAGAGGAGCTCAAGAGGTTTCCCCCTCGCCACCATGCTCAGACAGTCGGCGATGTCCAATACGTTAAGAACAGCAAAACATCAGGCTGAGATCTTTCTCCGCCAGCAACCTTTCCTTTCAGAGGTTTCCTGGATTCAAAGATCGGGGCAGGGCAGCATGATGGCAGGAGTGGCTCAGGTGGGCAGCGGTCCCTTAGACGGACGTACCGACCGTCAACCCACCTCACCTGGAAGAAAGAAGTTTCTCCTCCTAAGTCTGCACCAGCAGCATAATGACTTCTGGTAAGGATGATGGAAAATCTGAGTACAAACCCCCGCGGAGAGAGGAGTCTGGATGAGTCGGCTTCCAGCTCCCACCCTTGGGACCCAGCTGGAGGTACCAGCCAGAGGCGAGAGATCTCTTCCCATGGGAATCATCTGACCGAAACGGAGCCGGGGTGAACCGCTGGGGATGGGAAACGACCTCCTCTGTCCTCCCACGGGGAAGCAAGGCAAAAAGCTCACGGGGAACATCCCCATTTGTTGGAAGCAGCACAGCAAAGCGATGTTGGGCAGCGGAGGAACGGCCCCACGGCCCTTTGCCCTTGTAACCCCCCATCCTCCACCCCCTGGGAACCGATAGTAAAGCAGGAAGGCTCTCTACCCCGTATTTACACTGGCGAGATTTAACTCCGTACTGGAAACGGCACTGCTCGTCTGCATCGTAGGCCTGGCCTGGAGCCACCGTTGGGTAGATAAAGTCTTGCTTGGGAGGAGCGTTGTTCAGGCATAATCCCATCCCAGAGCTGGAAACAAGAGAGGAGAATCAGAGCTCGGAAAGGCTTGTAGGAGAGTGTCGCGGTGGAGGACCAGCAGCCGGCACTCCCGGCTCCGCATGGGGCTGAGCTCTCCCACGCTGGGCGGCTTGGGGGGCAACTCCACCAGCCTCCTCGGGGCAAAACCAGCACTCTGAAGTCCTTCCATCTGTGCTCTTGGGGTGGGAAGCACATGTTCTTTCCTAGCTAAATCTAAAAGTTTTAATCGGAGGGGTTTGCAGGCTATCGCCAGCTCCCGGCTGGGACGTGCCCAGGACCCCCGGGCAGCAGGCAGGGACATGCCCAGGACCCCCCCTGCAGCAGGCAGGGATGTGCCAGGATGCATGGGCAGCACAGGGATGTGTCCGGGACCCTCTGGGCACCAGGCAGGGACATGCCCAGGACCCCCGGGCAGCAGGCAGGGACATGTCCAGGACCCCCAGGAGCCCAGGCAGGCAGGGACGTGCCCTGGACCCCCAGGCAGCAGGCAGGGATGTTCCCAGGACCCCCAGGACCCCAGGCAGGCAGAGGGGCCGTGCCCCCACCCCAGGGCCGCAGAGCCCCGGCTGAGAGCGGCCAGAGGTGCTGAGCGTGCAGAGCCCCCGCTCTCCAAGCCCATCCTTCTGCATGCCAGAGCTTTGTAGGAGCGTCCAAATTTTGCAAGAATCACGCCTTTCCCTCCCTCTTCCTTGTTGCTCTCCCTAAATCACAGCCCCTGTCACCACTCCCCCGGCCCCGTGTCCCGGGGGCTCGCACGCACCGTGGCCCCGTCCCAGCGGAGGCTCCTGGGGCTGTGCTCAGACAGCACGAACCGTGGAGAGGGGGTTACCTGAGGACACCCAGCCCTGAGGACACCCAGCCTCCACCGCGGCGTGTTCCCGGCACTGTCTGTGCTGCCTGCGTCGCTGCGGCGCACATCCAGGGGTCAAGAGCAAGGGGGACAGGTTTTGCTGGGGCCAAATGTGAGCCCCTAGATGTGGGATTTGGTGATGGCCGAGCTTTGGGGGGGCAGGCGGCAGCCCCCCGGGGACTTGCCTCTTGCAGCATTCCAACAGCAGTGTCCCACCATGGTGACCCCACACACCTGCTTCTTCCCAGTTGTGACTCCAGTCCTACCCACTCCTACTAGGCAGCGCCTATATCCTGCCAAAACCTCACCAAAATAGATCCTGACTGCTCATTTGGTGATAGAAACCCTGGAGCTGCCTGAGCCCTGGATGAGAAGATCTCTCAGGCTGCAGAGGTATGACTCAGGCAAGGTGACAATATCCAAACCCTGGGACTTGGGAACCTAAATCCCTTCTCCTAAATCCAAAAAAGTGCTTTGAAAAAAAACCACCAAAAATCTTTCTCCTACGTTGCTTGTTCACACCTGAGAACTCTCCCACTCTGTGTCTGGAGAAGGTGCTTGCACCATGCAGACCCTGTCCTGTCTCCAGATCCTCCTTCCCCACCACACCAACCCTTCCCGGCAACTCCTGCCTGAACTTCAGAACGCCCCAATGCCTCCAGAAGCTGTTGATTTATTTCTGGAAGTGTGGAGCCTAAAGAAAGGTCCCACAGCTGCAAGGTCAATGGGGTTAGGATCTCCAGCAGGCAAAGCAAACCACGGGAAAGTCCAAAGAAGGAAGGAAGGCAAGCACGTGCCTCTTTGGGCAGGATGAGGTGCTGGGAGACAAGACAGAAGGTGCAGGGGCTGTGTGCTTTGGGGCTTGTCTTTGGCTTTACCCTCTCCTCGCAAGGGACTGGGAGAGGCTGGGGGTGTGCACTGGCTGCAAGGTGGAAGGAAGGGCAAGGTAGGATGGATTCCTTACTCCAGGAAGCTGGTGATGTAATCCCTGCTGCACGTGGACCACACGAAGGGGTTGGTCTTCATGGTGATGTGAGCAGCCATGAGCTTGGCCGTTTCTTGCCCACGGGAGCCACAGCTGTTGCCGACCCCATCGTGATTCATGCCAAACCTAGAAAACGTCACCAAACAAGAGAGAGGTGATCAGCTGCTGCATCCTTGACACATCTGGATCATCTGGAGGAAGGATGTGACGGCTCCTGCTGGCAGGGACAAACCAACTCACGTGTGGCCGATCTCGTGGGCGATGGTGAAGGCTGTGGCCAGGCCAATGTCCTCGTTGATGCTGCAGCTTCGTTCTCGTTCGCACATCCCGCCGACGGGGGCCAGGCCTAGGGAAGCCAGACAGAGCTGTCACATAGTCCCAGCACAAAGCATCTGCAGGGGACGCGGGTGGCATTTGGGGACCAACCGATGTGCTTCACACTCACTAATGCCAAGCACAGCCCGCTGCCAATAACAAGTTTCTTCCTACTGGTTGCACTGGCCATGGGTCTTACGGGCTGTCACTCAGCATGTCAACTAAATTACCAACAACAGGCTCAGAAATGCTCAGAATGGCTCAAAATCCCATTTCACATCCAAACCCTAGAGCGTGTGCGGAGGGGAGCAGTCCTTGTCACACCACCAGTCCTGCTGGCAGGGGAACCTGAGACCAGCTGCACCAGCACTCGGGCATCCCGCCCCGGCCAGGGCAGCCTGGACAGCAGAGTGAGCTGGGATCCAACCTGGCCATCGGTCCTGCCTGACACCCACCACAACCAGGAATCCAGCCTGACTCCATCTGGAGGGCTGGATCCTGCTGAAACCCACCTCAAATCACAGCAGCGGATTCCCCCAGCCCTCCGCCCATACACTGTCCCACCACCATGGGCTGTGCCCGCTGCACGGGGCCAAGGAAGGGTCTTGAGGAGCCGTGCCGGCACCTCCAGCCCCAACCTCGCCGCCAGGCACCTTGTTTGCAGCCGCATCAGGTCGGAGATCTCCCAACTTTTCCTTTTTAACTGCGGTGATTCAGAGCAGTAATCCCTCCCTGACTGCTTAGTCTAGACCAGGGCAAGACAAATTAGGAGCTACAGCCAGAGCGAGCTGCACGGCCTGTCTGCGTCTAGCAGTTTAAATAAAGAACTCCCTTTATAGTCATCACAATAAAGTCTTATTTCTCTCGGCTAAGCCAGGAATACTCCACTAGGCTACGGACCAGCCCTAGATGCGAGCGGTTCTTAATCATCAGGCTGGATCCAACCCAGGGATATAACGGAGAAGCATTCCAGAGCCCATCCGTCCTCCGCTGCTGTTTACAGAAGTAAGGAGGCTACGAGGTCGAGCGGGCTGGAAACCACGGGCCGGTTCCTGGCTCCATGGCCGGTGCTGGCGGCAGCTTCCCCTGGCGCAGCCCTCCCTCGCCACGCGCCCGAGGATGTGCGTGGTGGTGAGACGTGCTGCCGAAGGGGCAGCAAAATCTGACCTACCCAGGGTGCCGCAGGGTTTATTCTTGTAGATGCAAATGTCGTATCTGCGGAGGAGAGAAGGCAGCGTTAAGAACATTTCGAATTTCAGCGGCTCCGAAATTTTTCCCAAGCACATCTCCATCTCACCAACGTGTTCACATCATGGAATCATGAAGGTTGGCAAAGACCTCAAGGATCATCAAGTCCAACCGTCAACCCAACACCACCCAACCCACTAACCCATGTCCCCAAGCACCCCATCCACACGTTCCTTGACCCCCTCCAGGGATGGTGACTCCACCACCTTCATGGGGAGCCTGTTCCAATGCCTCATCACTCTTCCAGTGAAGAAATTTTTTCTAATATCAGAACAGCCCACAGGGCTCAGGCAACACTTCTGGGATGGAAAGCACCGACCGTAGCAGGTAAGACGTCTCTGATCCGTATCGTACGACACCCACTTTCCCCAGGCTGAGACTCACTGTTGTGGGTTTCCAACAGCTCCTGTCCCTTAACTACGGCGCAGGGCTGAGCGGGGTCAGAGGTCTGGTTTTGACGAAACGTGGTAAATCAGCAGGGACAATGCTATTCCTGCCTTGAAGCTCTTTGGGTTTGGGTGGGTGCTCCAAACGCAAATTCCTTGCAGCAAATCATATCAATCAAATATGCAATTCTGATTTTTTTTTAAATAAGGAAAACATTTCATTTGGAAAACATGTTTTATTTCAAAACCCACTTCAGTTTCGTTAAAATGCTGAAGTGATTTTTTTTTTATATATATATATTTTTTTTTTTTCAGTTGAGTTCTTTACTGAGAATTTTCCAAACAAATTCAATAGGGGTTGATTCAAGATGACTCTTCCCTCCGTTCCTGGCCTCGACTTCCAGCCATTGCATCAAGGAATCGACTGTTTGCACATCGTTAGCTGCATACAAGGAAAAGCTAAATGAGGACAGCAAAGGAAAATCGCCTCCAAACTGAAACGCAGCATCCTCGCCATGACCAGTTGGGGCCGGAGAGTGAATATCATCATTTAACTGCCGAGACCAGCTGCCTGCCCTCCCTGCCTCTGTTCACGTACCTTCTCCAGAAGGTGACACTCGCCAGACATTTGGGCCTTTGCAAAACCTGGGCTGAAGGGACACGGCCAGCACTGAATCCCATGCAGGGTGGGCAGGGGAGGGACCAGCAGCACCCAGACTGGGACGCCCCAAAGCTGGGCTGGGGTGTTGCTCCTTAGCCCCGAGGTGCATTTCAAACCGAGCACGAGCTGGGCTTGGAGCCCCGAGGATGCTGACCATGGTGTGAGTTCGGGGGACACCCGCATGGCGAGCAGGACCACCGACACCATTCGCCCCAGCGGCCCCATGGGGACAAGAGCTGGATGGGGTGAGCGTAACGTGTTCCTGGTGACAGCTCCTGTCCCTTCGGCCCCTCGCGCTCTCTGGAGGTGTCCCAACCTCTCACTCTTTGTTTTGAGTGAATACTGTTAAAGCCTTCAGAGGCTCTAGTTTGACATGTTCCTGCACGAGAAAAAAGCCCGCAGCTCAGCACGATGTTATTGGGAGGCGGGGAATTTATTAGAGACGGGGCCGGATGCACTGGTGCTGTCCAAGCCCGGTACAGCCGGCTCGGCGAGTCACTCCGGGTCAGCTCAAACAGCTGGTGGGATGCCAAGGAACTCAGAGCCAGTGTTCACGTCCTGCACATGCAGCGGGAGGGGAGGAAAAGCAGATGCTGAAGCCCCGGGAGCACGACACTGGGGCCGAGGGACCTTTCATTTGCTCCTCCCCTGGTGCTTGTGGGCTCTCATCTCACAAACTCCCCGGGAGGGATGCAGCAGGCAGCTCCCGCGAGCTCCCCGGGAGGGATGCAGCAGCCTGCACACAGCGCCTGGGAACTGGAGCAGGAGAGCGGCGTGTGGTGCCAAAGAATCCTGCTCCTTCTCTGTCACTGCCATCATCATAGAATCATCAAATCATCGAATCATTAAGGTTGGCAAAGACCTCAAGGATCATCAAGTCCAACCGTCAACCCAACCCCACCAACCCACTAACCCACATCCCAAAGCACCACATCCGCACGTTTCTTGACCCCCTCAAGGGATGGTGACTCCACCACGGCCCTGGGCAGCCTGTTCCAATGTCCGATCACTCTTTAAGTGAAGAAATGCTTTCTAATATCCAGCCTAAACCTCCGCTGGTGCAACTTGAGGCCCTTTCCTCTCCCACTTGTATCTTCTCCATCTCTCTCAGCGGGGGCATACGGGGCTCTCCATTTCAGTAGGATGCCCGATGGTCCTCAACACTGGGGTGGGTTCCCACCATGTCCAACACTGCTGGACACACCACGCCATCCACTCCCTGCTGCACAAATACCCGTGGCTGCAAACCAAGCTCCTTGGGAGCACAACAAAGACCGAGAGAAGACACTGGAGGATGAGAACTATCTGAGCTGCAAGAATCTGCATCGCTGCAAGGGAACTGGCAAGGGGCCAGCCCGAGGGACGGCCACTGCCAGGCAGCTCATGGGGGAGTGCATGGGAAGGAAGCTCCAGATAAATCGCTTGGATGGAGACGGAGGACAGCTGCACCGAGGACACCCCACCAGGAGGAAAGCGCTGCCAGAACCGGGCTCAGCCTCACCTGGTGATGAGCACTGCAGTGTCGTGGTTGGCTATGCCGTTCTCAGGGATAGCGTTCCCATTGCCGTTCCTGTTCACGATGGATTTCTGCCACTTGCAGAAGCTGTCCAGGGACTTTCCGGCGTGGTGGTTAATCTCCAGTGTGGGCTGGAAAGGAAGGAATAGGACAGTGTGTTCCCAGGAAAGCTCTGATACGAAGGCACTGTCTCTTCATCGAATCATCGAAAGGTTGGCAAAGACCTCAAGGATCATCAAGTCCAACCATCAACCCAACACCACCCAACCCACTAACCCATGTCCTCAATTCCCACGCCAGAAGGGCACTGACACCAGTCCAGATGCCCACACCTTTTCACAGAGGCCACGGAGGATTTTAGGACGGCTGAAGCTCCTCAAACCTCCCTAGAGCCACCTTATCACAGAAACAGTCCTCAGGTGTCCTCAGCCTGAACCCTGTTCCCAGCTGACACCGAGAGGATGTGGTGCACCCAGCAGACTGCACTGGGGGGACCTCCCAGGGGTGACATCCAGGGGGACACACGGACACACGATGAAGTGTTTGGGCAAAGCCCAGCTTACCTGATCCTCGGTGAGGAGAATCAGCCGTGTCACCAGGATATTGACAATATTGCCCAGACTCGAGTCCTGGAAAAGTTTGGCAACCTGACCTCCAAGAAACAAGAAAAGACGAGTCTTAAAAATGAGCTCGCTGGCTGGGCGACGGTGCCATCGGCTGGCACGCGCTGGGCTGAGGGGCTGAACACAATCTGTCTAGAAAGCAGAAATGCACGTGGGACTTCACATTACTACTGGGATCGCAGAGCCTCCAAAACCATGGTCCGACCTCGCCGTCTCCTTCTGGGGAGATTCAAGCGGTGAAGCCGACATCCTACAGCACCTGCTCTCAGCTGGGAGCTCAGGCGGGGAAGCCCCACAGCCCCGGCATTTCGCAGCCACGGGATGAAGCTTTGCTCACTGCCCACCGGCAGGGAACGACACAGCATCCCTCAGAAACCTGCCGCCCCACGGTGGGTGTTTTACAGACGAACCGGTTGGAAAGAGTATTGCTTTGAAATCCGGCATTTCCTTTAGAAACGCAAAGAGAGCAAAGCCATGAAAGGAGATCCTGCAGAGGACAGGACAAAGAACCATCGCAGGGAGGCTTTCAGCACTTTGATGGATAACCTCCAAGCTGATCTCACCTCGCAGGAGGATTCAGCACGGCCAGTTCAGGCTGGTCACCCTGGTACCCTCCTGCCAGCAACGACCCCAATGCGATGCTGCAGAGGAGCTGAGAGCGGCGGGAAGAACGAGGGGATTCCTCCCTTTCCCGAGGGGATTCCTCCCTTCCCCGAGGGGATTCCTCCCTTGCCCTCACGCTGCTCAGCCCCCAAGCGTGAGAGCTCGCTGGCCTTATGCTTTCCCATGTGTTTCTCAGCTTGGCCGGCCCTATTTGCAATGCTAATTGGAGACGAGAGATGCTGCTCAAAGAAAAGGCTTTGTTCTCCCTGCAGCGTGGCCAGAGTTTCCCTCTCCTGCAGAGCCTCCCCTGCACCAGAGACAGTCCCCGCACGCTCCAGAGCATCGCTGCTCACCAGCAGCACGGCAGGATTTTGGACCCAAACGTCTCGCTCTGGGGGTGGGGAGAAGCCATCCTGGACCAGATCCGATTTCCCCGCGTGCGCTCTCTCCATCCTGCTTGTCTTCCTGCACGTGGCACCCTCTGCCGAACCCTGACATTCGGGGCGAAGAACA
>WKFP01014893.1:116114-131996 GCA_011057875.1 Pterocles orientalis | reverse complement strand
GTCCCCACTCTGATGTCTGTTGCGAGGCTGGGGTTCAGTGCCCCGTATCTCCTGAGATGCTCTGGGACACCTGAGGCATCTGTGCAGAGCTGCTGGCTGGAAAGGAAGGAATAGGACAGTGTGTTCCCAGGAAAGCTCTGATACGAAGGCACTGCCTCTTCATCGAATCATCGAAAGGTTGGCAAAGACCTCAAGGATCATCAAGTCCAACTATCAACCCAACACCACCCAACCCACTAACCCATGTCCCCAGTTCCCACGCCAGCAGGGCACTGACACCAGTCCAGATGCCCACACCTTTTCACGGAGGCCACGGAGGATTTTAGGACGGCTGAAGCTCCTCAAACCTCCCTAGAGCCACCTTATCACAGAAACAGTCCTCAGGTGTCCTCAGCCTGAACCCCGTCCCCAGCTGACACCGAGAGGATGTGGTGCACCCAGCAGACTGCACTGGGGGTACCTCCCAGGGGTGACATCCAGGGGGACACACGGACACACAATGAAGTGTTTGGGCAAAGCGCAGCTTACCTGATCCTCGGTGAGGAGAATCAGCCGTGTCACCAGGATATTGACAATATTGCCCAGACTCGAGTCCTGGAAAAGTTTGGCAACCTGACCTCCAAGAAACAAGAAAAGACGAGTCTTAAAAATGAGCTCGCTGCCTGGGTGACGGTGCCATCGGCTGGCACGCGCTGGGCTGAGGGGCTGAACACAATCTGTCTAGAAAGCAGAAATGCACGTGGGACTTCACATTACTACTGGGATCGCAGAGCCTCCAAAACCATGCTCCGACCTCGCCGTCTCCTTCTGGGGAGATTCAAGCGGTGCAGCTGACATCCTACAGCACCTGCTCCCGGCTGGGAGCTCAGGCGGGGAAGCCCCACAGCCCCGGCATTACGCAGCCACGGGATGAAGCTTTGCTCACTGCCCACCGGCAGGGAACGACACAGCATCCCTCAGAAACCTGCTGCCCCACGGTGGGTGTTCTACAGACAAACCGGTTGGAAAGAGTATTGCTTTGAAATCCGGCATTTCCTTTAGAAACGCAAAGAGAGCAAAGCCATGAAAGGAGATCCTGCAGAGGACAGGACAAAGAACCATCGCAGGGAGCACTTTGATGGATAACCTCCAAGCTGATCTCACCTCGCAGGAGGATTCAGCACGGCCAGTTCAGGCTGGTCACCCTGGTACCCTGCTGCCAGCAACGACCCCACTGCGATGCTGCAGAGGAGCTGAGAGCGGCGGGAAGAACGAGGGGATTCCTCCCTTCCCCGAGGGGATTCCTCCCTTGCCCTTGCCCTCCCTTGCCAGCGTGAGAGCTCTCTGGCCTTACGCTTTCCCATGTGTTTCTCAGCTTGGCCGGCCCTATTTGCAATGCTAATTGGAGACGAGAGATGCTGCTCAAAGAAAAGGCTTTGTTCTCCCTGCAGCGTGGCCAGAGTTTCCCTCTCCTGCAGAGCCTCCCCTGCACCAGAGACAGTCCCCGCACGCTCCAGAGCATCGCTGCTCACCAGCAGCACGGCAGGATTTTGGACCCAAACGTCTCGCTCTGGGGGTGGGGAGAAGCCATCCTGGACCAGATCCGATTTCCCCGCGTGCGCTCTCTCCATCCTGCTTGTCTTCCTGCACGTGGCACCCTCTGCCGAACCCTGACATTCGGGGCGAAGAACACGATGGATTCCTGCTTGCTGTCTGCTGCTGGGCATTTCTGTTAGTCCGTACTAATTTTACGAGCGAGTTGGAAACAGCCTTTTATTTTTGTCTCTATAACTAAATTTTAGTAAGACGTGGTGTCATCATAGTTAATTTTTGAGCCCCTTAGGTACCAGCAGGAAGGTAAGGAACGGAACATGATGGAAACCGATATTTAAACTTGTTTTTTTTCTAACCTGTGTGTGAACCCCTGGGGTCCCCCCAAGGTTCGTGATGTGGTTATAACACTTACAATATTCATGATGGCCAGGATGTACTGCTCAATGTCCCGCCGCCCATGGTACCCCACCATCATTTTGTCGGCCACCACCAGGGTCTCCACGTAGCGCTCCGTGCTGACAGATCTCTTCAGGGGCAGCTGGCCTCGCTGGCTGTGGTTGCCCGACGGCTTCAGAGGGGACGGCTTCAGCGACCGCAGCCACCAGTGCCTCCCCTTCCAGGGCTTCTCATCTGAGGAGGCACAGAGATTTATTTTTTTTTAATTGCCCTCCAGCAGCAATCCAGCAGCACGCGGAGGTGCGGGGCAGGCAGTGTGGGCTCAGTTTCAGGGAAGGAAAGACCATCGTGAGACTCTTTATGAACCATTCCTGGACCCAGCAAATGCCATCGCCTGGGGCTGCGGAGTGCTTCCCACTGCAGCCCAGGACCAGCCCTGTGCTCCTGTCTGCCCCATCAGTGTCCTGCCTGCCCCACTGGTGTCCTGCCTGTCCTCCTGCCTGCCCCACTGATATCCTGTCTGCCCCACTGCCTGCTCCACTGCCCTCCTGCCTGCCCCACTGGTGTCCTGCCTGCCCCCCTGCCTGCCCCACTGGTGTCCTGCCTGCCCCACTGGTCTCCTGCATGCCCCACCGCCCAGTGTGTGTCCCCATCCTGCTGCAGCCCCACGCGCTTCCCCGCCTCCGCGCTGCACAGCTCTACCCTCAGCTCTGCCCTCGGCTCTGCGTGGATTTCGAAACTACACAGACAGAACGTGAAAATAAAGCCATCGCAGATCATTTCCTCTTTCCTTTTCCTGCCAGGTCCTGAATTTAGGACTTGCCTTTTCCTCCCCAGAAATGGCTGCAGCCCCCAAAGCAGCAGCAGCAGGTTTGTGGGACTTTTCTCCGGGTTTCAAGCGCTACTGACCCGACTCTAGAGATGTCCCCAGTGGGGCCATCAACTCCAGACCACGCAGGGCAGGAGAGCCGACTGGGGGATAACACCACCAGGAGAGCCAGCTGAATCCTCCCCCTCTGCTCTGACGCTGGACCATCAAACGCCCGGTGACACTGGGAAGATGGGCAGATCCCAGGTGGCTCCACAGCTCCAGCTCCTGCGGCTGATCAGAAGGAGCTTGTGGGGGTGCTGTGGCGGGTCAGGATGGGTCCAGCCTCTGGGGCGGAGGGACAGGGGGTGGCTTTGCTGGGGCCGGTTCTGAACTGTGTTTGGCCTGTGGCTCCCATCGCATGGTCTTTGCTCTCCAGGAAGCAATGGGGAACCGGGCGACTTTTGTGTGGAAGCTGGTGAACATGGCAAAGAGTCAGCAGAAGGGGGTCTGCTGGTGCTGCGGCCAACGTGAGTGGGGAGCTGGGCCAGAGGGAGCTGGGCCAGGGAAGGACAGGTTGTCTCCTGGGATGCTGGCAGGTCTGGGGACACTCAGAGCCTGGTTGGAGAGGGCTGGCAGTGCCCTGGGTTCTCCAGAGGCTCCATCGCTTCCAGGAATGACTCCTCAGCTGGTCCAGTGTCACTGCTGGGGCACTGGATGAACATCCTGAAGAGACACACAAACCTGCCAGGAGCAACTGGGAACAGCTCTGCTTCTGCATCCACAAAGCGCCAGCTGGCCTCTCTGCAGAGCCAGGGGAGGAAGCAGCATCCCCTGGGCACGCAACATTTTGGGCAGATGGAGACATTCTGCACGTTCCCAAGGGCCGGGGCTTTCAGGCAGCCTTCGGGCCTCAGAACAACTGCTGGAAGGGACAAGGAGGGCACAGGGACGTGGGGAGAGGCCAGGGCTGACCCACGGGAGTCCTTTAGGATGTCGAAGGTCCGTAAGCGTAGAAATGAAGTAGATGTGCAACTGCCATTGTGTATCAACAACCCCCAGAGCCCACTGTGACCACCCAAACCCCATCCCCCCCTCCAAGGCATCCTCCCATCTGGTCTCTAACAGCAGGAGAGATATCGCAACGTGGACACCATCTTCAGCGACGAAAACCCAAAGACAAACTTCTTCTGAGCCACGTGTAAGCTACAATTTCTCAATACCTTGTCAATTGGCCAAATCTGGGAGGATTTTCTTAAGAACAATAAGAGGCATTTTTTTCTCTTCTATTCCACGCTCTGTTTACCATTTAAAAACCCTGCTGCGAAGAAGGGACCAGATTTACAAGTAAATACAGAAAATTTTCTTGACTGCGGGAGATCAATTTGATTTTTTTACCATATAGGGCGGCATGGACCTTCAAAGCTTGGTCTACTGGGACTTTCCCAGCCCTCACTGGGGTGGACCAAGGATGTGTTGGTGGGTACAGATACCTAGCACGCCACAGGCTGCATCCATGTGGGGGTACTGGAGAGACGATCGCTTGTAGACGACGTGGGGGCTGCCCTTGCCCTCGCTCCCTGCGCTGACGTTGGCTCCCGGGCTCAGCGGTTCGATGAAATATTCCTCCTCATCCGCGACGATCACCCCATGCTGCAGAAGGAAAGAGATGGAAGGCAATGAAAGAGGTAAAGAGAGAAGAGGGTGATGTCACGGTGACTTCTTGTAACGAGCTTCCTGATGATTAACCACCGAACATCTGGGGAGTGACAAATACTTCTGAGAATGTGAACGGAGCCTTCATTTACGCACAAACAGGGACCTACGTGAACCTACAGGCCAGAGAAAACCAGATGCTCAGGGATGCCTTGGGACATCTGCGTTCTCTGGAAATCCCAGTCTTGCAAAATTGCGAATCAGTTGTTTCCCAGCCCGCTCAGTCTGGCTGAGAGCTGTCCATGGGATCCTAAGCACCGTACCTCCAAACAGCAGCGTGATGTTGTGGTGAGATACCTCCTGCACTTTTCAGCCTCACTGATGAACCTTCAAAAGCAGCTCAGGACCGTTGCCACCAGCTGGGAAACACGAGCACAGAGCTTCAAAGAATTGTATCTGCTCAGAGGCTTTTGAGAATCACACCGAACCCCTAAAATGTGAAGCCCAGTTTGCAGCGAGGCAGCCAGCAGGAGCCTTTTCTGCAGCCTGCAACCTGGGTCGTGTCCCAAGGCATCACCTCGCACACCTCTGACCCACCACCTCAGCCCGGTGATCTTGTTTCTCCTCTCTTAGTTGTTTGCTGTTGTTCTTATTTTATTCTTGGACGGAAGGAATCTCAGCGGTGAGCTCAGACTTTGCTCTCTGCGAGGGGACCCACTCGTGGCTCAGTGACAGCCGGGCGGGAGCAGATCCCAGCAGGATGAGCAGCTTCAGCATCTCTCCTCTACCCCTGGTCCTATCCCTTCCTCTACCTAAAAGGTTTGAGCAACATAAAAAGCTCCTGGCAGCCCAACATGACACAAGCATCACTGTAACAGCTCCCTCCTAGGATTGAATCTCACCTAACTCCAAAACCCAGGGATGTGCTACCAGCTGAACTTTACCAGCCGGCAACCGAGGCACCAAACCACACCTGACATTGCTCAAGCCGGCCAAGAAGTGCCCCAAAAATCTAAAATCCACATCACCTGGCTGTCCTCCCAGCTCTGGGTGCAGCGACACCGCGGCTCTGCCATCAGCTGGGCACCAGCGCTGTCCTTTGGATGTCACAGCTCTGGACCAGCTCCCCTCTGGGCAAGGGGACAGGAGCCCCCACCTGCCAGGACGGGGAGCGGGGAAGCAGGTCTCTGTAAAACATCGTGAGGTCCTTACACGGAAGGTACCACCTAGGGAACGGCGTTATTGCCGGGCGTTTGTCGGGGAGAGCCTCTCCGGCGCGGACGCTGCCTCCGTCATGGGTCTCCCCCCCCTCTCCCTCCCCGCCGGGAAAGCTGAATCGGGGCAGTGTGTGCACGGCGAAGTCCCCATCTCCCGAGTGCCGGGGGATTTCCTCCTGCACCAGGCTCTGTTGCTCTTGGCTCGGCTCCACCTTTTCAAACACAAGCGAGGTACTGTGAGGTTAGCCTGGCGAGGGCTCCGGCGGAAAGCCGAGTGTCGGCCGGCGAAGCCAGCTGGCTGCCGGCTTTGTGGGATGGGGAGAAGGAGGTCACCAGTGGCTCGGGGCAGAGCCGCGGAGGGGAGAGCACGGCCTGCCCAAAACCCACGTACGGCTAGAAAAGGATCGGTTCTTGCACCCACAGCCTCTGCAGAGCGCGAGAGGCAGGATGCTCCACCGGCTGCCCAGCATCCTTCGGCAGCCGAGCTTGGCCGTCACAGGAGGATGAAAACTGCCTCATCGCTGACCCCAAAACCCCAGCTCTGAGGTCCGGGCGTTGCTGAGAGGGGGATGGCGAGAAGCCCTTAGGGAGACGGCTGTGGTTTGTGGGGGAGCTGAGCTGGATATCCTGCCTATGATTCACCAGGTCAGCGGCGGAGCAAGGATGGTCTGTGCTCAGCTTATAACCACGCGCAGCCACAGACCGCCATCGGGCTCTTCCTCCTCCTCCCAGGCACAGGAGCAGCTCGACGCCAGCCTCAGCACGGCCACCAGCCTGGCGCCAAGCGTTTCACGGTCATGCTGCCTTCAGGAGGGATTTTTGGGTGAAAGCACCATTTCAGCACAGCAACCTGCCCCTTTCAACTGTCCTCTGATGAGCTCTGACACAAGGGAGTGGCACTGCTCTCCTAAAGTTGTGTTCTCCTCACTGGAATTTTTTTTTTTTGGATGGTAGGACACTGGTCCTTGGGATGTCGTGCAGCCTGTGGGATGAAACAGCTTTGCTCAAGGTGTTCAGCTCCTGGCCGGGCTGAGGCAGAGCTCCCGGGGCTGCTCCCTGCAGGATCCAGCTGCCTCATGCTCAGCGATGCCGGCAGCTCAGGGCTCTCGGTGTGTTTCGGAAAATGGACCATCCTGTCCTTTGCCTCCAGAACATGTGGGGCCCCAACATAAAAAAAGACCTGGAGCTGCTGGAGCGGGGCCAGAGGAGCCCCGGAGATGGTCTGAGGGTGGAGCAGCTCCCGTGCGAGGACAGGCTGAGAGAGTTGGGGGTGTGCAGCCAAGAGAAGAGAAGGCTCCAGGGAGACCTTCCAGCACCTTCCAGTGCTGAAAGGGGGCTACAGGAGAGCTGGGGGGGCTCTGGGTCAGGGGGTGCAGGGACAGGACCAGGGGAAGGGTTTGAAGCTGCAAGAGGGGAGATGGAGATGAGATGTGAGGAAGAAATGTTTTCCTGTGCGGGGGGTGAGGCAGTGGCCCAGGGTGCCCAGAGAAGCTGTGGATGCCCCATCCCTGGAGGGGTTCAAGGCCAGGCTGGATGAGGCTTTGGGCAACCTGGGCTAGTGGGAGGTGTCCCTGCCCATGGCAGGGGGTGGCACTGGGGGGGCTTTAAGGTCCCTTTCCACCCAAACCATCCTGTGACTCTGATTCTACGACAACTTCACCCCAGATGACTTTCCCCGGCTCAGCCTGCACTGCAGCACGACGTGCCCCCCGCAGAAGACGTGTGGGGGGAGCCACACTGCCCGCCTGGCCCCACACCGGGGTGATGGGATGTGTGGCCGGGAAGATGGAAGCGTGCCCAGGTATCAGCAGTCCAAAGCTGGGGGGCTGTAAGGTGCGAGTGATCCCGTGGGTGTTTGAAAACCACGCGGTTTACAGCGGTATGCTTGCAGACACAGACGCTGCTTAGGGATGTGGGAGTTTGAGGACAGGAGGATGGTTTGGGGCTTGTCACCCGTTTTCACAGCTTGCTGTCGGATGCTTCTGTGGACACAATCACCCCTTTCCCTCCTCCTCCCCGGAATCAGCACCTGGTCCCTGCTGGTGCCCATTCCACACCACAACCCCCTTTGAACCATCAGTGAGTCAGGTCTGTGCAAACACGGGTCACCGTGTGCTGTCCCCCCTTAGCAGGAACCCAAACCTTGAGACCTCAGCACCTGGGGACCCTCTTCTGTCCCTGCCTGTCCCCTCCGAAGCAGACTGATGCTCTCCTGGAGGCAGAGGGATGGCAGGAGGGGGTCAGCTGTTACCGATCAACCAGAGCTCTGCTGGACGTCTCCTCCAGCCCCCACTCTCTCAGCTAAAAACATGCCAGACTCCTCTTGGCCAAATTCCTGACCCTACTGTCCTCACAAACCCAGAAGTCCTCCCGCCCCGCTCCCTGCTGATGTCCGTAACTCTGGAGGGCAGAAGGAGGGAGGTCAGGAAAGGGAGAGGGTGTTGGCTGACCCTCTGTCCCTCTCGGTGCCTGGCTCCATCCTCCTCCAGCCAACCCCTGGGATCCCTCCACACAGCCCGTGGACTAAATTAACCCCGCAAACTGCTGCTGGGCCACTGCTTGCCCTGGACTTGCTGCCCTCTGAAGAGGGAAGGCAGGCTGACGCCAGATCCCCTCTGATCCAGCAGCGCCCAGCTCACCCCGCTGTGAACACCGATAAATCGGAGCGCAGCAGAGTCCCCGTATCTAAACAAAGGGCTAACGAGGGAACCCAGAGTTTATGCAGCTCCGATTTCTGGCTGTGAGATAGAAGCGTTAGACTCTACGATATAATGAGCCAGATTCTCATTTCTGTTAATAACCCACAGCACTGTTCTGGCAGTGTCATTCAGCAATAAATCAAACGTGAATTCATTCCCGTTTGGAAGCGCTTCCATGCTGCCAGAATTCTGCTCAGAGGTGGGGCCGGAGCATAAATAGGAATCTGGCCTACAGAGTCTTTTCCTACGTTACCCCTCCGAGGGAGCCATCCTCCTGGGGGTGTGTTTGCTCCATCCCTCCATCTGGCAGGTCACGAAATGTGCTTTGTGAGCCAGAAAACTCAGAAAAATCACAGAAAAATCAAGTCCTTAGCCTATTCCCAGTGCTGGAAGAGCTCATGAATCATACCTGGAGGATGTTTGAGAGGCGTTTGTCTGGCCTCTTCTTAAAGATCTCCAACGACGCAGGGGCCACGTACTCTCCAAGCAATCTAGAGCTCGGCTATTCTTACCACTCCTGTCTACCATCAAGCTTTCTCGCTGATATTTAAGACCATGACGTCTAGCCCTAGCTGTTAGGACACGCAAAACCCACCATTCCCACCCATTCCTCTGCTTTTGAGGAACGCCATCTTGTCCCCTCTTGATGTTCTCTTTTTCATATTGGAAAAATCGATTATTTCAGTTTTTCCTCCCAGGAGACACATTTTTAGCTCCTGAAATCTGGACAGAAGTGACTGGGGACCCCAGGAATGTTTCTGCAATTGTAAGGGTCTGAACACACCCCTGACGTTCCCCGTTGTGCCGTGAAATTCCCGCCCTCCTGCATTTCTCCTACACCAGCACATGCAGAACAGATCTTTTGCTGTTGGAAGTGGAGGGGAGAGTTCTGCGACAGCCAGAATAACGCCCTAGAGCCTGGATTATCCCCTTCCAACCAAAATAAATGGAAAAATGCCCACTGGACTACGAGTGAAACATGGATCAGGAACCCCTACAGATGTAATGAAGGGACGTCGCCTTTTTCACCCTCTTTTTGACGCCAGTGCGGGATATTCTAGCTCGACCCCAACACCGTACCCTTCCCACCACCATGGCCCCACCGGCTGGGACCCAAACTGGGTTGGACTTCTACAGCAAAGATCAAAGAGGCTGCGATCAGCCATCAAAACACAGACTCACCAGTCCGTTGCAGTTGCTGATGGCGACCTTTGAGTTCAGGTACTGGTCCTGCAAGTGGCCCGCGTAGTGGCAGTCTTCATGGAAATCGTGTTGCCAGTCCACGCCGTCTCGCTTCCAGTATTCAACAGTGAAGTGCTCAGCCAGCAGGTTGGAGTGCAGAGTCAGGTTGAGGAGGAATTGGGTTCGGTGGGCAGAGACTTTGTAGAAAACCTGCTGCTCAGACGGCTCGTAGGGTAAGGAGCCCAGGCTGCGCCGAGGACGGTGCTTCAGCTGCCTTCTCACGTCGAAGGTGAGGAAGTCCCCGTTTTGGTCCACTTGGATGGGGAAGGCAATTTCATAGTGATCCAGGCTGGAGAGGAACTCCTCTGAGGAGGGAAAGCAAACAGAAGAGGAATGACATTCTGCAAAGAAAGTCAGAGTCAAACACCCAGCGACTTCAGCACGGAGCCAGCTACACCTGAGCACAACTGAGCCGCAGCCAGCCCCAGGCGGAGGGACAGGGTCCTGACCCAGAGGGTCTGCTCCGTCCAGGCTGCAGGATCCTTGGGGGATTCCCAAAGGCCTCCAGCCTACAGACCCTTGAGGTATCAAGAGGCCTTGAGCCTACAGAGTGTCATCTCAGAATCACAGAATCATTGAACAGGTTGCCCAGAGAAGCTGTGGATGCCCCATCCCTGGAGGGGTTCAAGGCCAGGCTGGATGAGGCTTTGGACAACCTGGGCTAGTGGGAGGTGTCCCTGCCCATGGCAGGGGGGTTGGAACTTGATGATCTTTAAGGTCTTTTCCAACCCAAACCATTCTGTGATAAGTTGGAAAAGACCTCAAGGATCATCAAGTTCAACCGTCAACCCAACACCACCTACCACCAACACCATCTTCTTCCTCTGCAGGTGATGGAGAGAAATAGGCTGGTCCAAGGGGCCACCCAGGACACCCAAATTCTGGCTCTGGACCTGGACTATCCCCCATCTCTCCATCTCCACTGGGCAGAGGGACCACGCTGTGGTTTTGGAGGGTTCTTTTAACCTGCATCCTTGCAGTAACAAAGCTAAGTAATAAAGTCTTTTCAAAACAAGCCAGAACGAGCCTTGGGGTGACAACATCTCA
Organism: Pterocles orientalis; assembly: GCA_011057875.1. NCBI lineage: Eukaryota > Metazoa > Chordata > Aves > Pterocliformes > Pteroclidae > Pterocles > Pterocles orientalis. Next base: position 121,398 of record WKFP01014893.1, on the reverse strand, counting down.
GGAGAAGACAGTCTCACTAAGGAACTGTGGGGTTCAAGGCCAGGCTGGGTGAGGCTTTGAGCAACCTGGGCTAGTGGGACGTGTCCCTGCCCATGGCAGGGGGGTTGGAACTTGATGATCATTAAGGTCCTTTCCAACCCAAACCATTCTGTGATTCTATGATTCTTCAGGACATCTACAGCTGCCGCACGGACCTGCTAACTCTGCTTCGATAACTCACATAATAACAGCACCATACCGGCCTCCCCAGTCCCAGCTGCATTCCTGCATTAGGTACTGGGCACTCAGTCCTAACGGGCACAAAGATAAAGTCCTCAAAATGCCAACCTTGCAATTAAAATAAGAAAGAGGGTAACCAGAATTCCCCAGCTCTGCTGAAAAGGCAGCAAGTTAGACATCCCGATTCCGCAGCCGGGTCTCTATCTATAACACCATCCTCCCAGCTCACCATGCGGTGCTTTTTATTGTAACCAGCCTGGGGCTTAGCACCTTCTCTTGGGGCACTTGGGTTTTTAAGCCTGTCTCCTACCACTCAGGAAACGTGGTCTGACAAGGTCACTGCCCAAAACGTCCGCCGGCACTCCTACGGTAACACAACACTTTTGGCTGTCAAAGAAATTGGCAATCTGCAACCTCGACAGAAATTTCTCATTTTCCAAGCAAAATGTCCCAGGGACTGCCGGACTGGATCCCATCAGAGGTGTCTGACAGCCCTCAGTACCGGAGGCTGTGAAAAATCCCGCACCGGGCAGGACAGCTCTGCCCATCGCAGCGTGCTCTTACAGCTCATGGACTGGGAGGGGATTTGCCCTCTTCTCATGCTGGAAGATTCTTCCTGGGCTTTCTGCATCCTATTTGTGGTTGTTTCCTAAGCAAACAGGAGAGGCTGGGCTGCTCCAGGGTGGCTGCGTTTCGCCTGGCTCCACAGCACCCACCTTCAAAGCCTTTCTCAGCCATCGTAAATCTCAACTCCAAATTATACTCTTCCCACTGGAAAGTTTCCTTTTCCTCTCGTGTGTTTTCCAGTGTGCGAGCCTGACAGAGTGGTTTCCTTGGCCACCGGTAATGGGACAGTCCTTCCCACCAGCTGGGTTGAGGGGTTAGCTCCCATCCTTCCAAACCATAAGCACCGCTGGCGCTCCTCCCTCGCTTCGACAAGCCAGAAATAATTATTAGGGTTTTTTTTAACTTCCTGTGCTCCAGCTTCTCCCGCATCACACCACCTCGCGGGTGATGCAGCCGGGCAAACAAGAGACTATTCGCACTTAAGCAATGAGCTCAGGCTTGGAAAAACTTGCTATCAGAAGGGTCTTGTTTTTATTTTTCCCTCTGTGCAGTCCGCGTGGGCTTGGAAAATATTATTGGGAGGAGGTTTGTGCACATGGGGGAACAGGGACCCTGGGCTGCGGTCTCTGATCCTGACCTGCGAGGTACATCCAGGAGGAAAAAAAGTGTCCAGAGCCTGGGGGTGAGGCTGTGTGCGAGAACCTGCTCTTGCTGTAGTCACCACGCCTCCTCCCAGGGATGTCACTGGGGAAACCGAGGCACGAGAAGAAAGATCAAAGCGCAGCGCCCGGCATCACGGGAATGTTTTAGGAAGTGATGCTTCAGAGTGGGGGTGCCACAAACGGAAAAAATAACAAAGACTTTCAACACAAGGAAGACACTAATGTCCTCGTCCAGGGTTACAACTTCATCTCCTCTAAAAATGTAAAGGACTAGATTAGGCTCTAAGAGATGAGGATCTCCTTTACTCCCTAACCCTGGGTACTCCACCCGACGTCGCAGATGTTCCCTAATTCCCTCACCCCTGCCTGGGTCACGCTCCCCATATTACAGACCATGCTGGGAGCTCCCAGCACCCACTGGTCCTTCCTTGCAGAAAAGCCACCACGTGCTCTCCGAGCTCACACCCACCTAACGCTGTATCAACAGACCTTGGCCTGAGCCGTGCTGCACCCAGCGGATCAGAAGGGTTTCACCGGGTGATAAGCAGCCTGGTGTTTCCAGAGAACTGTCAAACCGCTTTGGAAGAGACGCTATAAAAAGCTTTTCTCCAGGAAAATCTGCCCTGGGCTGTGTGGGACACCGGGCAGCCCTGGGAGGACCTCAAACCTCCCAGGAGAGAGGAAAGGAGAAAGCTGGGAAGCAGGAGGGATGGGGTGCAGGGAGAGGTTCCTCGCTGCCCCATTTCGGGTGCGAAGGGAGCACCCAGGGGCAGGGGTGGCAGAGGAAGGGAAAGGGCACAGGACAAAGGGTAAAAATCTAATGCCACATGCCAGGGTCCAGAGTGGAACATTGTAAAAGTAAATATCCATATCCATATTTACATTTATACTTATATTTATATCTATATTTATATCTATATCTATCTATATCTATATCTATATTTATATTTATATTCATTAGGAGTGATCTTTTTAGTATCTCATTTTTAACATTTTGCTTTCCTAGCACAGCGTCTGATGGATTTCTACAATTAAATGTTGCAGCATCAATTGCAAGTTATCAATACGGTTTGGATTTCAATATTCTCTGAAAATCATCACACTAGAAAAAAAAAAAGTAGAAAAGTACTCCTGTTTTAAACCACTCTAGCTCGAGACTGAGTCTGGAATCTGGATATCAAATACAGCCCGAACAGAAAGAAGCAGCGAGGGAAGGTGGAAGCGGATGGGGGAGGATTTGGTTCCCTCCCTGTGTGCTCACCCTCACCTCTCTCATTCCAGAGGATGAAAAGGAAGCGGATGTTTGCTCTCGTCTTTCACCAGAGCAAAGAGGAGCCTCAGCTGCAGCCCAGACGCGTTGATGGCCGTGGCAAACGCGATGGGATCGCACGGCTTCAGGCTGCCCTGGCACTAAACGCGACGGGATCGCACGGCTTCAGGCTGCCCTGGCACTGCGGCAGCCTCCCTGCATCCTCCCAGGGTCCAGCCAGGAGCAGCGAGAGCAGCCGCACCGAACCTGTGACCGGAGAGGGGATGTCTAACCTATCGCTGTAGTCAAACTAAGGTACTAGGGGAAAATTTCCTGGTGATTAAAAACCATCCAGCAACGGCGAGTGTGTGCTGAATCCCTCGTTTCAGCTGCTGTACCCCTGAGCGTACTTCCATCGCAATCTCCTTACACCTCTGCCGGCTTCACGAGCCCTCCGACCCTGGGCTGCTATTTCCCACAAAGCTAACGACAGATTACGACTAGGATACCTTCACCTTTTTCCTGCATAAAACAAACGCACTGATCAGGAATCGTGTCCAGGGAGCACACGAACCCTGCTCCACTGCTAAGGGGAGGAAGCCACTCGGTCAAAATCAGCGGCTCGTTGAAAACGCTGCCCTTGACTCTCCATCCCTGCAGCTGCTGAGAGGAGATAACAGCCTTTCACCCTCTCCAAAGGCTGTCGGGAGGATTACGTACTCCCTATCTCAGCAGCGTGCTGAAGAGAAGTGTTGAGTAACATCCATAGCCTGACGCCAGCCGGTCCGGATGCCTAAAAAAAAATAAATCACTCTGAGGGGCCCGTGGGGGACCGGACAGAGCCTGGGGAGGGGACAGGCTCCAGTCCCCAGCTTGGTGCTGCCACAGCACCACGCTCCCAGCAGCATCACGGGCTGAGAATCACCCCCCAGCATCCAGGAGAGCACAAACGCATTCGCTGTAACTTTGGGGAGCCCTTGGGTTTAGATGGAGGCGTGTTAGCGATCGACGCGAGGACTCGGGAGGATGTGAGCTGCTGCGAGTCAGGATGGAGGCGATCTGGCAGCACAGCCCCGGTCAGAGCGTGGCTGCGCCGCGAACGCGCTGCTGCAGATGGAGCGAGGTGTGAACTGAGCCGCGGGAGGCCCCGAACGCTCACCCCAGGCTTTGGCGCAAAGGACCAGAGACCGTGTTTGTTTCAAGAAAATCCGCCTGGGTAACCTTGCACATTGTACAGCACGCAGCTCCGGGGCTGACCGCCTCTCGCTCCCCCAGCACGGGCTGCAGCACGACAGTTCAGCACCGAGACGGTGCTCAGACACGGCTTTCGGTGCTCAGACACGGCTTTCGCTTCCCTTTGTTCCTCTTTCCAGTTCTGCTTCATAAGACAACCCGCAGCCATCGTGACGACAGCCCGATGGCACCCCGGGGACGTCGCTGGCTGTGGCCCCGCTGCAGTGACCTGGGTGCACGCGGCATTTCAGGATTGTGGCTGGGGAAGGATGCTGCTGAGGTTTTAACACCTTGCACAGATAAATCTCTACCTCCAGAGGTCTTTTTTCTCCCCTCTCACGCCCGATGGAAGGGTTCGTATCACCTCGTAAGAAATGGTCACAAAAGCACGTTAGCATGACGCAATGTCACCGCCCCGTGCTACCCACCTGTGCTGGGTGCAGGCAGCCCACCCCACCTTCCAGTCCCTTCACTCCTCACCTGCAATAAAATCACACGCAAAGGCACAAATCTATGTACAAAACACCCACGTTCTGCTTTCCTCGCAATCACTTGCGTGCCTGGCTCTGTATTTACGCAGAAGACCCTTAGACACCCAGGCAGGTACGCAGTGCTGACGCCTGAGCGGCTTTGAGCATTTCCTAACGGCAACACCTACAGAAACATCCACAAACTAAAACTGCTCCTCCAGCAGCGCACGCCTGGCCGGACTCCGCTGCGCAGGGTATTTGCACGCTCCAGCAGAGCCCTCCATCCCTGCGCCTGCACACACACAACCCTCCTCCTAACAAAGCCTCTATTCATCCGAGGATGCGCCGCTCCTCCCGGGTGGAAGGGGAGCTTCCTCTATCGCTGCCACATCTCCTTCGCTTCCTAAAAGCCTCTACGTGGCTCTCATCTTACACAGACCACGCCGCTCCCCGCATCCTGCAAAAAGTCAAGCAGCGTAACATCCGAGAGCAAAACGCATCCTCGCCTCGGAGGTCAATGGAAACCACGGGCTAATTCAGCAGGAGGAGCTCTGCTGCGGCACAGCCAGTTCGAGGCGCCTCCACGTCCTCTGCAGCACAGCATCACCCCAGCACCTCCCCGGGGCCAGCATTGGGGTCTCTGCCGGTGGAGGTGGGTGGCTCCAGCTCCCTTCCCCACAGCCGTCACAGAAGGGTTTGGGTGGGAAGGGACCTTAAAGCCCACCCAGTGTCACCCCCTGCCATGGGCAGGGACACCTCCCACTAGCCCAGGTTGCCCAAAGCCTCATCCAGCCTGGCCTTGAACCCCTCCAGGGATGGGGCATCCACAGCTGCTCTGGGCACCCTGGGCCACTGCCTCACCCCCCACACAGGAAAACATTTCT
>WKFP01014893.1:103747-115299 GCA_011057875.1 Pterocles orientalis | reverse complement strand
AAAAAGAGGGAAGGGGAAAAAGAGGGAAGGGGAAAAAGAGGGAAGGGGAAAAAAAGAGGGAAGGGGAAAAAAAAGAGGGAAGGGGAAAAAAAAGAGGGAAGGGGAAAAAAAAGAGGGAAGGGGAAAAAAAAGAGGGAAGGAAAGGACAGGAAGCAAACGCAAACACAATGAACCCAGCAGCTGGCAGTGCTGGAAAGCCAGGTTGTCCCGCTATGGGCACCATGCACACCTGCCTGCTCTTCCAGGGGCGACCTCTGCTCCCAGTGCAGCCCCCACATCGCTCCGACAGCAGCACTGAAGCACTGGTATATACCTTATACTCGAGGAAAGGAGCTCAGAATAAACGGAAACCCTTTGTCCTGCGGCAACACCCACGAAGAAGAGCAAACGGGAGTGCCCTGGTGTCAGTTACCTGATCTCTCAAAGGCGGGCGCGAAATAGAAGAGTGAGCAGCAGCCTAGAAATTCTCTCTGCTCCCATTCCCCTGGCTTTAAAACCCACTTCAATGACCGTCCCTGTGCTAAGAGAAGAGCACTTGCTCTCGGAGTGCATTGGCTAAACCAAAAAATACGATGGAAAACAAAGGAGCCATTCATCGAGCTCCCCCTTCCCCTCAGCTCTCTCCACAACCGGATTGTCAGATTCCAATTGTATTTGTGACTTAAAATGATTTGCTAATTGCTTCAGTGAAAGATTTTTGGCTTGCCCATCATTTCCACTCCGTCTGAGGCAATTACACAAAACTCACAGAGCGCTGGAGAGTTGCATAAAGCCTGTGGTTTTTGTTCCTATCCAGCGACGAGATGACGTACGCGACGAATACGGCACACACCTAACCACTGCCCGGAGAATCCCAAATATCTCAACGGCAATGCTCTGCTCCAGAGCAGAACGCAAACCTTCCTGCAAAGGGGATGGATAAATATGCCCTGAAGCCTGGCTCCAGCCCGGTGACGCAGCTCCGACTCGCAGGGAGCAGGCGGTGCTGGAGCACGGCAGCGAGCGGCAGGACAGATGCTCCCGAGCTGCTGGGAAGACAACGGGAGGACGATGCTCTGTGCAAAGGTGTCAATAACCACAGCGTGTGTGGTCCTCATCCCAGCGAGGAAACACGTGGAATAACATCGTTAACCCTTGCTTCGCTCTGCTCTTGGGTGTTTTAAACCACAAAGATTAACCAGGGGAGGAGAGCCCGGTTCCTCCTGGAGTCTGCCATGCTCCCCTTCGCCTCTGGTCCTCGGGGAAACTGCAAAAGTTGTTTCTACCCCAGTTTTCCCATCTTTACCGTGCAGTTAGTGCTATTCGTGCTGTGGGAGCCTGGAATAACCCCCGTCGCAGGCCAGAGGCTGCGCAGGTGAGGTTCAAGAAGAAACCACACAGATGGCTCCTGTCCCAATAATCATTGAATCATTGAGGTTGGCAAAGACCTCAAGGATCATCGAGTCCAACTGTCAACCCAACACCACCCAACCCACTAACCCACGTCCCGAAGCACCACATCCACAGGTTTCTTGAATACAAAGAAGGGAATGATTTTTCCCTACTAGACAGAAACGCCGGGAGGATGAATCCTGCATCTTTAAATCACAATTTGGAGTTCCGTATTTCACATGTTAAGATTTTTCAGTTTATTTCCAGTTAACCATGGCCTCGGGCTGGTCTCCCTGGTCACACCTAGTGCCACTTGCCAGGTTGGTTTCTGCCAAACCCGGACACAACTCCCACGATGGCAGCCTCGAAGACAGCACACACCATCAGCAACTGTGACAATAAACTGCCTGATGGGGAAAAAAAATAAATATCTAAATGTCATCGTGGGCTGCTCTGCTCCACCGTGACCGGGAAAGGGAAGCAGGCAGCAGAGGTAAGAGGCTTGGGCAGGAATTTTTCTGCCCTCTTCCACCACGACATGAGCTGAGATCAGCACCGCGGGTCCCTGAGGCCACATCCACCTGGTGACAGCATCCTCACAGTGTCACCTCCCAGCCGCAGCTCAGAGAGGGCAGAGCCGGGGTGCTGAGAGCTGCTCTGCGGGAAGGGAACGGGGAAAGGGAGAAGGGGAAACGAAAGCCGGGCATGCTGCGGCCCTCTCCTAACTCAGCATTTTTCTGCATCTATTAAAGCTCGAGATTCCAACCTTTCAATCCTGTCACAGCTCCAACATCTGCAGACAGAACGCTGCTCAGCTGAAGGATATTTTCTCCCGGGCTTCACACTACTCATTTTTCTTGTTTTCCAGCTGTTGAACCCGCTTCCTCAAGGCTGTTGGCATTTCCCCATCCTTCCTCCGCCTCTCCACGACCCCGAGCTATGGCAGACGTGACCGGTGCCCTCGTCCCCACTCTGCCCTTCCCCGTGGGTACCGGCTCCTCGGCATCCCCGCAGCAGGGGCTGGGAGGGAGCCGCCGGCGCCAGGACCCCGCAGGACCCCGGGGGAAGGAGCGGCACAAGTCAGGAATTCCAGCTGCAAAATTCCCAGAAGCTGGGCTGGGGGAAGGGCCCGGCTTCCCTTCCTCCCTGCGCACAGCGAGGAAACCACGGCCCCTTCCCAGCGGCGCTTCGCCTCCGAGACCCCGCCGAGCCCATCTCCCGCAGGAAAAGCACCGAAACCGGGAGGAGCGCGGGCTGCGCGGCCGCTTCCATACGTATAAAAAGTTTTCCATAACCTCACTTTTCAGATTTTGCTTTCTGAGCGGCAGGCGCGGACAAGCCCGAGGAGCCCGGACCTGCCCGGGGAGCGGTGGGATGCCGGGGTCTCGCCCGGCTGGGACGATGGAGCCCCCAGGACACGGGGTGACCTCTCCGGTCTCGTGCCTCCCTCGCTTGGGCCGATTTGCTCCTTCCCGAGGAATTCGTTGTCCTTGGCAGGCTCCCTGCGAGCGGCTGACGCTCCCCGCTCCCCGCGCCAAGGTGGCTTTCGCCGCGTGAACCCGTGGGCAGCCCGCGAGGAGGAGGAGGAGGAAGAGGAGGAGGAGGGGAGGAGGCGCCAACACCGCCGGGGACCTTTGGGGTCACCTCTTCGCACACCAAAAACCAGGCGAGAAAGGCAGAGGCTGGGGAGGGGGTTTCAAATTCAAGCTGGAATAAAGCAAAGAGAAAAAGGGGGAAAAAAAAAAAAGAAAAAACAGATGACAACTGTTACTAATTTCAACATCGGGGCTGCAGACAGAATTCCCTGAAAGCCCGGCTCTTTGGCCGGGGAGGCAGCTTTATGGGAAGGTAATAGGAAGCAGATGGGCTCCGCTCGGGGCCAGGAGGAAGGTTCAAGGTGCCTCCTAGTGCAGGGAAGAGGAATTTAACTGCTTTTAAAGATGCAGGGCCCAGCAGCTTCCAGGTTTCTCATCCAACTTTTACAAATTATGAGCTCAGGTGTCCTTTTCTCCTTTTTTTTTTTTTTTTTTTGAGAGAGGGAAATAAATACAAACACAGATTTCCGCTTCCAGCTTTCCCCGGTGGGAGGAAATACTTGCAACACCCCCCCCAAGCCCTTGGTCCTTCCACTGACATCTTCCTGCCGCGCATCCCCTGTGCACAGCGAGAGCAGCATCTGCAGCCACAACCGCTTCCCCCCAGCAGCCATTCGGGGCTATTAGCAACGGTGTTAACGAATGAAGGAAAGTCACCAGCCCTCCCGGTTCCTTCTTCTTTGTAAAACAGGGTCCCCATGCTGCCAGAGCACGATGCCGCATCCCACAGCTCGGCCAGCTTCAGCCTCGGCTCCCTCCCGACCCCCACAAGGGGCTGAGCAGCCCCTCAGACCCGCGGGAGGATGGCTACAGCCCCTGCAAACGCAGCGCTGTGGGGATTTATGGAATCGTAGAATTGGGTGGGAAGGGACCTTAAAGCCCACCCAGTGCCACCCCCTACCATGGGCAGGGACACCTCCCACTAGCCCAGGTTGCCCAAAGCCTCATCCAGCCTGGCCTTGAACCCCTCCAGGGATGGGGCATCCACAGCTTCTCTGGGCACCCTGGGCCACTGCCTCACCCCCCGCACAGGAAAACATTTCTTCCTCACATCTCATCTCCATCTCCCCTCTTGCAGCTTCAAACCCTTCCCCCTCGGCCTGTCCCTGCACCCCCTGACCCAGAGCCCCCCCAGCTCTCCTGGAGCCCCCTTTCAGCACTGGAAGGTGCTGGAAGGTCTCCCCGGAGCCTTCTCTTCTCCAGGCTGCACACCCCCAACTCTCTCAGCCTGTCCTCGCACGGGAGCTGCTCCAGCCTCGGACCATCTCCGGGGCTCCTCTGGCCCCGCTCCAGCAGCTCCAGTTTTCTCACACTTCCAACCAAACCCATCAATCACCAATTTCCATGCAGCCCATCTGTGTGCCGAGTTTACCAGGCTGCTTGGTCCGGATGGTAGGAAGGAATCAGAGCTCAGCTCACGGACGGAGCCCGTTTGCAGCTCCCGGCCGAAGGCGACATCTCCTTCCTCCCCCAGCGCTGCACCCAGCCGCTCTCCATCCCGCCAGCTCTCCCATCTCCACCAGTATCTCTGCCCTGGGCTGACGGCGGTTCACACCTGCGCAGCCACCACCCCAGCTCCCGGCAGGTTCCTGCACATTCCTGAGGACGGAGCAACGGGTGCCGCTCCCCCCTCCAGCCATGCTGCACCCTCTGCGGCAGGGGTGAGAGGCTGGGCGAGCACGCGGGTGGATGCAAAACCTTCCCGAGACCTCCCGGCTTTCAGCAAGAGAGTGTCTTGGTACTCCCAAGAAAATATTTGGCTGGACTGCAAAGCTGGAAACATGCTGAGCTGCAGATGGCACAAGGCTTTGTGCAGTCGTCCTGCCAGCGTGACAGCCCCTTCCACCGGGACGTCACTTCTCAGCTCGAGAGTAGAATTATGGGTTAAAAACACAAAAATCAGCATCGATCAACGAGCAGCTCACTGCTAGGCGCATCGGCTGCAGAATGCAAAAAACGGGTTAAAGCCACAGGTCTGCAGAGGCGAAAACAAGAGCTCGAACCTTAATGTGCTTTGCTGCTCCAAGCCTGGCCTCTCTCGGGGCACGGCAAGCAAAGAATTAGAAACATGTAGTTATCACTGCTCAGCAGAAAACAGCAGCCTCCAGCCATGGGCTGCTTACTGCCGACACGGCTCCGCAGCAACCCTTTCGGATCCCCTCGCCATCCCTCCGGTTGCTCCTGGGATCCAGCCCACACTGGAGTAAGGACAAGGGGGACGAGGGCTTTTCCCTTTCCTGCCATCATCCTCCAGGCTGAAACGGGACCGACGGCACTCGCTGCAGCCCACCGAGGCTGTTTCATCCCACCCTAAGAGCGGGTCTGTGCAGACACCCATCCCAGCAACCACAGGGTCAAATCTACAGCTTGCCGGAGGAGAGACGCTGCTTTTGCACCGTTAAAACAGGATCCGACCCCGGGTGGATCACCAGCAACCTGGGAAATCCAGACTGACGCTGCCAACCTGAACCGCAGAGGCGAGGGGTCTGAGCCCGGGTCTCCGTCCCCTGCCAGCAGCCTGGTCCCAGCCCGGGGGGGGGCAGGGGAACACCCTCACTGCCCCCAGCCCCACAACTCCCTCCTTCCAGGCTGGCGGCCGGGCCCCGCTGCGCTGGAGCTGGGCACACCCTCCATCCCTTTGTACAAGCAAAGCTTCACAGGGCTTTGGGCTCGCTCCAGTACTGTGTGGGAGTATTTTTTTTTTTTTTTTTTTAAACACAAGAATTGTTTTACAGTCGAGCCTATTCAGTGCAATCTTAGTGAGGAAAAGGACTAAATTACCCCCTCGCTCCTCTCCAAAATCCAGCGGGATCTTTCATTTCACCAGCAAAGGGGCAAAAGAAACCCACGGCAAAGTGAGGGCGGACGAGCGGCCAGCCGGGAGCACCGACCTCCCTCTGACACCGACTGCTCCGCTTTCTGGAAATACTATCTCTCGGTTACATAAGGATCTGGCCCTATCTGGAAAGCTGGGGTCACTGCGTTTCTCCAAGTGTGGTAAAATGCTCGGAGGTCCTCCGCAGGAAAGCACGAGAGAAGCTCCAGCTCCCATCCCCATCAGCGGGGAGGAGAGCTCGGCACAGGGCAGAGCGAGCCCCAGGGCTGAGCCCAAACCCAGACCAGGCAACTGCAGCCAGGTGCAAGGTGGCCACCCAGCAAGCCAACGCTCCCAGCCGTGGACTTCTTTTGCTTTAAGGAGATGACTCCAGGAGTTCTCATGCAGGTCCACTTTCAGACAGGACTTATGCAATAGTTTGGAGCCGCTCCATGTGACCCAGACTTGCTGGCCCCCTGCCACCACTCTCCTTGCTGGCTTCAGCCATGCACAAAACAGCAGAATGAACCAGCCGAGCGAGCAGGCATGAAGAGAAATGGCATCTCGCCTGCCACACAGTGCCCCTGCCAACTGCACACACGCACCGTGCATGTAAGTACGCACACGTCAGCCACACGCATGCAGACCATGCCTGCAGCTGTGCGTGTGCGGCTGTGCACGAGGACGCACGCTGCACAAGGATGCACGCTCTCTGCTTGCACGAGGACACACACTCTCTGCCTGCACGAGGACACACACTCTCTGCCTGCACGAGGACGCACACTCTCTGCCTGCACAAGGATACGCTGTCTGCAGGCACGTCTGCATTCCATGCCCACACCGCCCTCTCCATGCCATCACGCGCTGCCGACACCTCTGGAGATGCCGTGCATGCACGAATGCTGGTTTTGTATCTGGCACCTCTGCGTGTCTGCCTTGTGCCTTCATGAAACTCCTCCAGCGTGGCCCAGCAGCTCCCTCCCAGTGCTCCCACTGCTCCCCCTGCACCAGTACAGCGCAACATGCCTCTGCTGTGCTGGGGATGCCAGGAAACTGCCCCAGGCTCTCGGAAAGGCCAGGAGCACCCACACCTGAGCAGGCAGAAACACAGATGATGCAGCCACGGTGCCAGCCCGGCACAGCCACCTGCATCCCGGCAGCGCTGGCTCCTGCAGCAGCCCTTCGGCTGTCTCTGTGCTTACACAACACAGCAACACACAGCACCGAGCCCTGGGGTTGCATGAAGACAAACACCCGCCTGTGCCAACGCCGAGCAACGCTCACCTGCACGGCCACCACCGGCTCTCTCCAGGGGGGATCTGTTGGTCCCGGTTCAGGCAGCAGCGTGTTTTATGCGGTTACAGCTTACAAAGACCTGTCACAGCTCACACCCCAAGTGACACCCTAAATTTAACTCCTCCATCAGCCTGGCCTTAGGGCAGGGCCATCCCCCACACACGTGCAGGGCTGTACCTGTACTGGGACCCTGCGGCAAAGATCATCGAATCATTGAGGTTGGCAAAGACCTCAAGGATCATCAAGTCCAACCGTCAACCCAACCCCACCCAACCCACTAACCCATGTCCCCAAGCACCACATCCACACGTTTCTTGACCCCCTCCAGGGATGGTGACTCCACCACTGCCCTGGGCAAAATGCATCCGGTCACCAGACTGGAAGTGCCCTGTGCTAAGGGCAGAGCCCCACTGCAGCCCCTCTCATCGCCCGCCACACCACGTGCACCCATGGTCTCATACGCTGAAGCCGAAGAAGAGACAAGAGAGCCCCGCTGAGCTTCCCAAGAAGAGCATCTGAGGTGGATCCTGTCACCCAGAAGGGCTGTGAGAAGCCCCACGGGACCTGCAGCAAGCACAGAGGTCAGCAGCATCTTCCACCACCACCATGGCAGAGCATCCCCACGGCACAGCAGCATCCCACGCTGCACCCAGCAACAGCATGGTCCTGCACAGGGTCGGGGGTCCCGGCACAGGAATCCCAGCACGGGGACGGGGATCCCCAGCACGGGGATGGGGATCCCCAGCCCAGGCTGTCTCAAGGAGTCCCGCACAAGTGGTTTGGTGGAAACCCAGCGATCTGACCCTAGAGCCGCAAAGCCAGCTGGACCACGCTGTCCTCCCAGGAAATCAGAACCACGTCCTTTTGGAGAAGCGCCTGCACCGCGGTGACACCGAGAAAGGGAGAGGAGCCCTGGCCGGCCAGAGAGGTGGCTCATCCTGATCTGCTCCACCTGCCCTGGCTGCATGCTTCCAGCACCTCAGGACCACGACTCCAGTCCCGCAGCAGCACCCACCCTCCACCACTGGGGAAGTCTCGCTGCAAGCAGGGGAATGCTGCTGGGTTTGGTTCTCAGCAGAGAAATGATCTGACAGCAGCCAAGCTGTGCACGAGCACAGCCCCCCGTGCAATCACCCTGGGGACCCCTGCAGCAAGCACCCCCAGACCCCAAGACCCGTTACCGCAGAGGAACGCGCCAGGGGAGCTCTGCAGAGGGATGAAGCCTTGCAGACAGCATCGGGCTGCGGAGCCCCTCCAGCCCTTCCAGATCGGGAAGATCTGCAGATCGTTTCCAGGCTCCGGCTCACTCCGTGAGATCTGCTGAGCAGTTTATGGGCCCTTCTTCCCCCTCCCCGCAGGTTCTCTGTTCAGGGAAACATACGGCCCAGATGGTTTGGATTTGACGGGCTACGGGAGGGTGCAACAGAAAATACGCCGACTCGCTGAGGCTGCAGCCCAAAGGCCACCACGTGCATTCCCCTGTGCCCGGCCGCGGAGGAGCTGCCTTCGCTCACGGCCGGGGAATGAAGAGCCGCTAACCCCGACAGGACTGAGCTCATCGTTTGCACTTTGGTGTCAATTTTTGGTCCTGCTGCGGTCAGCAGCGCAGCTCCCACGGCGGGAGGGCAGGATCTCACCCACGAGTTCAGCTCAGCTGGAACCTACGTTTACGAACGGGTGGGTTCAGAAGGGTTTGCAGAACTCCAGATTCATTTCTAACTCATCTTCCCTTTAAAAAACAAGCTCTGTTGGAAGAGTGGGAAACACGACCAGTAACGGTGGATTGGGACGATAAACACAAGTGCAGAGCAGACATGGCAAACCCCAAGGATTCTTTTCCCAGCCTAGGAGAATGTGGAAGGTAAGAGAGGAGCAGCAACGGAGCAGCGGGATGGAGACCCTGCACCTAACACGTGCCACCGATATTGCTCCGCTGGAGTCGGATGGAGCGAAAATATTTTGGCAGAGTTTCCCGGGGGAGAATCTCCCAATTCTTGGATTGGTTGTGGACTTAATTGAAGGCAGTCACAGTCAAGATGGGAAAACTTGCTTTGATGGTGCTTAAAGCCTTTTTCAATGCTGAAAAATGAATCTCTATCCAGGCTGGTGGTTTTCCACGTTTCTCACTCCCCGACTGCTGCATGAGATCCGACCTGCTCCCAGATTCCCAGGAAATGTTTGTAACTCCTCCTCCTGCAAACATTTCCCATGGTGGTGGGGTCAAGCAGAGACCTTTTCGAGTGGCGTATCTTCAGCACATCTGAGCTGACATCATCCGTATCACTAGTGAATTGTTTCTGAAAACTTGACAAATTTGGTCCAAATTCTGTTTGTTTTAAGTTCGTTTGTGTTAACTGGAGATGTAGGCAGGACAGGACGTGACAAACACATCCTGCGGTGTTTCTGGCTTTGAATGAACTAATTGCTGGAAACTTGGCAAGAAAAGTGGTTTTTTGGAGTTGGGGGGTTTTCAGATAAGCTTTAGAGAAATGCTCCAACAGAAAATCATCCCCTGGGTGGGCCTGATGCAATCTGTGCTGTGGAGCCCTCCACGGGGCGGCTGAGCCCACGCTGCCTCGGGACCAGGGTTTCGCGTGACGATAAACGTCCTTAGTCCTGCCCCTAACGTTCCCGGGGTGGCCTGGAGCCATGAGCGATAACAGAGCCTCTCCCAGGTTTGCACGTTGGCACTGAAAAAGCCTCTGGCACGAGGAGCAGCTGCAGTTGACGTCGAGCCCCTAGGGCTCCGCTTCAGCCCATCCACCGCTCGCCCCGTCCCGGCTCATCGGGGTCTTCCTCTGCCAAAGGAAACAGCTCAGCCCCCAAGTGTTATCAGGGGAGGGCAGGATTTACAGGAGATGACAGGACCTTTCCCCTTCCACCCAACCAGCAGCTGCTCGGGGAACGCCACCGCAGACACCCCGGCGAGCGCGGGAGGTGTTGGGGATGTAAGGGGGAGAAGGAAAGGAGAGGGTGCTGCCGGGGGGCAAGGCAGGAACAACGGGAAGAGAGGATGGAGCAACCGGAGCCGTCGGCACGTTCCATATATGGAGAAACTTCATGACACTGGAACAACCTCCCAAGAACTGGAGGAAGCCTCGCTGGCAGAGGCACTTCAGACCAGTCCGGGCACGGCTCCGGGGAGATCCTTGTGCCGGCTGGGGAATTACCCGGGCGCCCGATAAAGCATCTCCCCTTCTGCAGCACGGGGGAGACCAGAAACGCACAAAGCCTTCAAAAATCTTCCTGCTCTCACCCGTCACGCACTAGATCACACGCTGTCACCACGTGAGCTCCGCTAACGAGAATATTAATGAAGAAATAAGAAACAGATCTCTGGGATGGCTGAGCCATCTTCCAGCCAATATGGGGATTGGCAAGGACCGAAACAGGAAAACAAACGCCCCCGGAGGTTTACATCCCTGCGTACGCTTGCCCAGAAAAGTCCCCCCAAAAACGAGCCTCTGTTTGAAATTTTGAATTTTGCCGCACAGCCGCGGCTGGCGCCGGAGCAGGGTACCTGCCCTGGAGCAGAGCCCCGGCCAGCGCGGCTCCGCGCTTCCCTCTTGGTTTGATTCTTCCCCTCGGGATGATATTTGCCAAGGTTATTTTATAAACTGCCTTCTATTTATAGCACAGCTCCTTCAGCTCTAATGAGATAATCTTCTGGCATCTCCCCATCACTAATATTTACTTTGATGTTTAAAATAACATGTTCGGAGGGATTGATTTTAAAAAAAAAACCTTTAAAATATAATCAAAGCAAAGAAATCTATGACTGGTGCAACGGGGCCAAACCATGCACATGGAGTTAATGCCATCGCAACTTTTTCAGGGCAGACAGTTCCTAATCCTCTGACCGCATCGTACAGGAGGGAGAGAGGCACTGGCAGCTCCCGAAGATGGAGAGAGACAAGGAAAGAGGGAGAGGGAGCGCGACGGGTGTTTATCCGCAGGAACGAAGACAGCGAGGAGCAGAGAATTCCGCAACAGGGCTTCGAGCTGCTGCTTTCTGCCGTCGAGAGTTTCATCCGCGGCAGCTCTGCGTAAGAGAATTCTCTTTCAGAGCAGCAAACATGCCATCAGATGGCTGAATGCAAGAAAAAAAAAAATAAAGAAAAAAAAAAGCAGAGCGGTGCAGATGCCTGACTCCTGCTGTCTGCAGCCACTTTGAAACACAAGCCTGCGTTTTTATGGAAACTCTGAATGTTGGAGAAGGGTGAACATGGTTTTCATTCTCATAAATGTTTTTCCAGCATGCAATGCTCTTCGGGCTCATTCCTTCTCCAGGGAGACGGTTCTAATTTCAAAGAACATTCGCGTTTCCCTCCACCCCAGACCACCCCACTCCAACCTCAAAGAGTCTCCTCCGGAAAAATTATTTTAAAGAGTGTTTTACCTTTTCTAGTGTTTTCCCTTCTTCTTTTTCCCCCTTTTAATTCCTTCAGCTTCTTTTTTTTTTTTTTTTTTTCTTT